>CM071629.1:39362854-39583782 GCA_036419045.1 Scirpophaga incertulas | reverse complement strand
CTGGTGACACTAACGCGATCGCTAGTAGGTCACCCATCATAGGCTGCATGGTGTTAGCCTTTAACCGATAGCAAGGTATGCACTTAAATTAACCGATCGGACGCACCGTCGCGCCGATAGTATCCAAAATTCCCGCTGAAGAATAGCAAGCAGTGCCCGTACAACCTGCGATGCGAGTTAGTAATGTGCCGATCACTTACTATCAACTGCGTCAAGGGTCCGTCCTTGGGCAGCAAAAGGGGGATGCCTAGCCGAATACGGCAGCTTCGAGTTGCGGCAGCCGTCCACCAACACGAAGTAATCCCTCGCCATCAATGAATAAGTTTAAGTTTCTGTACGGCACCCTTTAACCGACCCGTCGTCCGTAACGATTTAGCTCGTCAGAAACCGTTTCCGATTGTACCCGTCGTACCAAAACATGAGAGCAGCACGCCGTTCGCCTGCCGTCAGAAACAAAGATGTATTTCTTACAACCGTTTTGCGAGTATTCGTTATAAACCGACGCATGCCATCCCGTAACGGCCAGTAATTTATTAAGAGAGCTAAACCGGCAGTAAAAGAGGGTTTGTGACGATTTCTTTCTCCACAGCGCATGCACGCACAGGGCAGCGGATCGATCCGATTAAAACCGCAGGGGGCCATGACGACTCCGGGTGCCGTCAACCAAGCAGGTCCCCACCCAAGGTTAATGATCACCAACGAGGAGGCATAACAGCCGCGAGAGGCCACGTCGGCGGGGTTCAACTCGCCGGGTACGTGCCGCCAATTCAGATTCAAACTGACGAGTTTTGAATTCTGCGAAACCCGATTCGCAACAAATGTTTCCAGCCTATGTACCGAGGTCTGGAGCACGCCAAAACAATTTGGCTGTCAGTCCACGCATAAACGTTGCCTATGTTAATGTGCTTCCCGAGTGTATCACAAACATGATTCAATAACCGAGTAAGTAACGCAGCTCCCGAGAGCTCCAATTTTGGGTATGGTTTGGCGGTTGCGTATAGGAGCCACCTTACTCTTCACCGTGATTAGATGTAACGCTACTGAACCATCTGGCTGTATCGTCCGAAGATATACGACTGCCGCGAAACCGATTCCGAGGCGTCACAGAAACCGTGAAAGTGACGCATGATACTTCCCCGGTGGAAGTATTTTACGAGGTATAACAACCCTTCCGATAGTGGGTAACTGATCAATAAATGCGAGCCAGTCCGTTAAGAGTTCAGTAGGTAGGGTCTCATCCCACTTAAGCTCAGCCAACCATAACCGTTGTAGAAAACATTTAGCCCAAAAATTATAGGAGCGATCCACCCGTTAGGATCATAGATACGAGCAACCGTAGACAGGACTAGCCGCTTAGTCCATATCTTTTCCGTTATTGTTAAAACCGAAAGGAAAAGATGTCAGGAACCGGTAAATACTGAACACTAAAACCGATGTTGAACGAGGAGAGTCGGATTCTCAAATAACAATGGAATCTTTGAACGTGATCCGCTGGTAGTCCTTCTATAGAGACGTGGACTGTTCGAATCCATTTCCGTAGTTCATAGCCAGCCGTTGCCATTAACGCTATGAGCTCGTTACGTAAAATTAAAGCCTCCTGTTCTCGAAGATCCACCCGTGATAACGTCATCGACAAAAATTTCGACTCTAAGACGTCCGCCGCACGAGGGAATCGAACGCGTTCCGTTGAGCGAGTTCCAACAAGCACCGCATAGCCATCCAGGGGCTAGATTTCAACCGTACGTGTTTGTGTTCAGTTTCGTAGACGCGTAATGGGTGAGACGGGTCCTCGCGCCAAAGAATCAGCATACCGTCTATCAGCCTCATCAATCACCGTTTGCCGGAACATCATGCGTATATCCGTCGCGAAGACCACCTGGTGTCTACGAAAGGCCGAAATAGAGATCCGAAATCTTTTATGTAGTTTAGCACCCGAGTGCAGGATTTGTTCAATGAAACACCGTTAGAGGAAGGGGCGACCGCGTCAAACACGCCCGTATCTTACCGCTATCCGATTTAAGAAACGCGTGATGTGGTATGAAATAGTGTTCTTCCGATGAGTTAGTCGCCTCCGTGCAGGGACATGTGACCTAATTGTTCATATTCCCGCATGAACTCAATGTATTTGTCGCGAAACTCTGTATCTGCGCTTCATGCGACGTTCCATAGAAAGCAGGCGTTTCTCAGCAGTGGAGGTAGGACTGCCCCACTGGTTTGCGAAATGCTCACAAAGGGCAACCGAGTAACGAAACGACCGTTCGGTAACCGATAAACATTTTCGATAAAATGGCGCTCGCATTCTTCGTCGGCGGGTCTTCGCGTGAAACCGTGGGTACCTCTTCTGTCTCCCAAAAACGCTGTACTAAATCCGAAAGAGAAACGCCCGTAAAAACCGTATCAGAAACCGTATCATATGCTGGCCCATAATCATATATCCGTAGTGCGATGGTATAAGCAACCAAGCGCATTATTATTTAAATTTATAGTGCGTCGGTTGCACAATAATTGACCAAGCACATCAGTACCAAAGCAACAAAATCAATTTTTCCAATATTTAAAGAATTTTTCTGTCAGCCAAAGACAGGTGAGAAGCCGAGTTCAAAATTTCCGAAGGTAATTCCACCTGTGGATGTTCTCCTAAAATATCAATGCAACAACTAGTGCTGTAACTCTGCTACCAACCACGCTCTGCTACCAAAATGTTGCGTTTAGATATAAAATGGCCTATGATGCCACAAAAGGTGCAACCAAACCGCTTGGATTGCAACCTATTATTAATAGTATGGTCGCGATGTAGCCATACCTACCTAGTCCCCCGAGTGGGTGGCCTAATCCCTACCCTGACTGAATACAGGTCTTCCCTGACTGGACACAGGCCTCCCAGATGGCCCTGAGGTAGCCGTTGCAGGAGGTGAGCCTACATTGTCAACAATCCGTGCTTCTTCCTCCAAGAAGGTCAAAAGGTCAATAAATTTAGGCAACGGGCTTGCCTCATCTCCGCTTCCATATTTTTTGTTCAAATCTTAATTTTAAATCAGAGGGTAACTTTATTCAAACAATATGGAGCAACAAGAATGACCAACTTCCGTTACTGTAAACTTAATTTCTCCAAACAATTATAGGCCACCTTTAATGGATTTAAAAAATCATCCCTTATAAACATGATATTCCTTAAATAAGGCAAATTTAATATCTTTGCCACATGGGCATCCGCAATTAACCTAATATTTTGATATCTGCATAGCATATAGCGCCCTTGCAGTCTCATAATTGTTATCTGTTATGGTTAAATGTGAAATAACCTGGTGAGCATCTCCCGATAGACAACTCAACAGATAACTTAATTTTGTGAGAGTGATATATCCATCCGACAATGTACCAAAGAATCAAAAATGTTAATAAATGACATCCAAGTTTCATACCCAACCAGAATACTTGGGCAAATTTAAATCCGGCAATCCAGTATAAATTGAGGCATTACTACTTGACTGACCCTTAAACCGTGGGACTACTGGCGCAGATCCAGTGTCCTTACCGCCTGAATAATGCTGTCATAATATATCTAAGCATTGCTTGTAGTCTGCCTGAGCTTGATAACCTTGCCCTGCAAAGTTTCATTGTCTGGATTCATGTCAGCCCTATCATAACACATTTGTAAAGCTTGATCCAGATCCGCCATGTATCTGTTCGCATTTGAAGCCCGCTCTTTCAAGGCCTCAACCCTGTCTGGTCTACTCACCAGAGAAAATGCGCTTACCAACCATTGCAAAATGCGACGAATTTCGTTGTACCGTCCGACATTTTAATAATTAAAGTAAATACAAAAACAAAGAATTTACAAAATAACAGGTCCGTAACCGAAAAGAAACCCACGCTCTGCTACCAGAAAATGTTGGGTTTTCCCGAACGCCCGTAATTTGGTTATATTATTTACTATATAATAATATTGCTTACTTACCGGTCCGTAGTTCTGGCTTGGCTTGAACGTGTGTTTTGTGTGTACTAATGTGCCCTACCGTATGTGGTTATAAATATATATCATAAACTACAATACTTGTAGTGTAAATAGGAGAACGCGTGGCCGACCACCTTTCCAAATGTAAATGTAAATGATCAATTATTAATCGGCCGTAAATATAACTCAATAAAAATGCCGTGAAAAAATCCGAAGTGACAGTCAAGTACCGAAACCGTAATGTCAAAATCCTTTTTTTTTTTATTACTTTTTAAATTTCCTTTTCTGCGGTCCGAAACTCATAAGTCCTAAACAACCTATATATATATATATATATTTTTTTTATTTTATTAGGCACAATAACAGACCACAGATTACAACATATAAATAAACATGCTTAGAACAATGGAGGTGAATCTGCTGTCCAATTTACAATTGTGCACAGCATTCTTCAAAAAAATAAATTAATAAACTGACAGTAAACAATGCATACATTATAATTACAACCACAAACTATAATTAAGCACAACCTGTGAAGAGCGTCCGTCTAAATACATGGGCGCTGTCACCAAATATATCAAGGTCGGAACATAATTCATTATAGTATTGGCACATTCTATAAACAGGATTATTTTGTGATACTTTGTTATTAGAAAACGGAATGTGAAAAAGATATTGTTTGCGCACAGACCGACTCGGCACCCGCAGACTGATCTCCATTAGTAAATTGCTAATCATAAATCCGTTGGCAATCCGACGCAGAATACACAAGTCACTTATGCGCCCTACGCTTACTTAGTGAGTACATTTTGTAAAATTTGAGACGATCAGAGTAATCCCGAATTTTTCCGCGCATGCCGTGTTTCACACACACAGTGCTCGAACAAATCTTCTTTGTACAGCCTCTATCCTATCAATATGAACGTAATAATCGGAAACCAGATAGAAGAACAGTATTCAAGTATACTCCGCACCAAAGATTCAATAGTAATATCCATGACTTGCCTGCCTAAGCGGTTTAGCATTGCGAATAACAAAGAACAACATTTTTCTTTGCTTTATTACATATATGATCGATGTGAGACCTAAAGGAGAGGGTTTTGTCGTAATATACCCCCAAATCTCTAACGACATCAACACGAGCCATAGTAGTTCCCGATATCTTATAATTGTGCAATACAGGCCTTTTGTTCTTGGTGAATGATATTACATGACACTTGTTAATATTTTTACTTTATATATGTTTACTTTATAAACATATAAAATAATATAAGTAAATAGGTACTATCAGTGTATGTTGAGATCCATTATCGTTGACCTTCGTTTTCATTTCATGGGCCAAATATATTTTTTTTCGCTGACGTAGACCCCTTGCAGGTTGTCATAGACCCCTATGGTCGATATAGACCACTTTGAGAATCACTGATATATACTATATTTTTATTATATTATATGCTAATATATATATTTGCGATTGCGAGAAAGAAATATATATTTTCCGCGGTAAAAATTATCTTATGCTCATCCCCGAATCTAGAACCCTCGTTATACCCAAAGCGCTTGAAGAGGCGCAGGAAGCCAAAGTGGCGCCGGCCTTTTGAGGGAGCTGCGTTGTCCGGCGTATGCTCGCTATATATATCACTCGATCGAATCAGAAATGAGGAGATCCGTAGACGAACCAAAATTACTGACATAGGATTAGTAAGCTGAAGTGGCAATGGGCCGGCCACTTGAGTGGAGACCACGTACCACCAAGCGCAGTGTGGGACGGCCACTTACCAGATCAGGGTTTCTCAAAGAGGGGTACGCGTACCCCTAGGGGTACGCCATTCGAGGGCAAGGGGTACGCGACAACATTTACGTAATGGCGGCTTGATAACTGGAAGTCGCGCACGACCGACACGCATGGCGGCAATCCCTTTGCAACAAGAAACAAGCACATCCATCACATTAGTATTAAAAAGACATTTCTTTTGGCACTATGTTTCTTACCTTTTATTTCAAATAAAAACCTTATTTTCTTCAATAGTATTAATTCTATTTTATTATTTCCTTTTTTTTGGGGGGGGGGGAGCAATTAATGAGTTAGGGGTACGCTGTCACCTGGAAATTTTAACAGGGGTACGTGGTGCCAAAAGTTTGAGAAACCCTGTACCAGATGGACCGACGACCTAGTGAAAATCGCTGGGTCTCATTGGGTGCAGGTGGCAATGGACCGGTCGCGCTGGAAATCGATTGGAGAGGCCTATGTCCAGCAGTGGACGGCGATAGGCTGAGATGATATGACTCGTGGACCTTTCCGCCCGCGCCGCTGTCAGTCAGTTCCTGCTAGTCCTGCTTACTGACTCTGTCGGTTACCCTGCTTCTTCTGGGGATAACGCAGAAAAATGCGCAGCCTTCTTCATTGCCCTTAAATTTTGGACGTCCTTATAAGGTCCAGCCTGAGTGGTCAGGTTTCACTTCCACAAGTAATCACGAGCAACACCCATAAATTAAAGACTTACGTCTTGAGACTAGTTGGCAAGAAAGCATAGTGGTCGCCTAAATGTGGCACCACGATCTCAAATTTACCCAAGTATACTCAAAGTATCGAACATAGATAGTAATCTATATGTTATATAAAATACTAGCGGACCCGACAGACTTCGTCCTGTCACTTCGAACAAATTTTGTAAAAAAATAGGTTTGAATAAATTCTCGTGCTCTTTTTTTCTTTGTTTTTATTTCAAATAATGTGTAGTTTAATGGCTTACTTACACCTTCTAATCGTAAAAGTACACAAACAATAGAAATATTACCTTCTTATGAATAGGGTTTTTTTTGTCAATTTTGACTTGTTTTGTTAGACCCGTTTCTCAACTATTTGCCTGTTTAGCGGTACTTATTTTAGGTTTATTTACAAGCCCAACTCATTGCCAATAAATTAAAACAAAGATAAGATAAGATAAGATAAGATCATTTATTTCGCTAGAATGTGGTAGGTACATCAGGTCTTAAAGTAAGTAATAAACACTTTATAATATCCGGCACATTCACCAGAAGCTGGCATGCAAAATTTTGTACAAACTATGTTTTTATGCTTAACTAAGCCTATTTGCGTTTTAATAAATTCAATGTTTAGTCTCTATTACACATGAGTCATTTCAAAACTTAAATTAATTCATGCACCACATGCGGTCTCTTTTTTTATACATTTTTAATTTTTATATAATTTTAATAATAGATTGCAAATATTAAATTTAATATACAATTATACATTTTAATATTTAATATCATTAATACTACACAAATCATCATATTTTAATATTTAATTAATTACTATATATTTTTTATGACATTAATATTTATTTGTCATTGGATTCTAAGAATTCATTGACAGTGTAAAAGCACTTCTCAATGAGCCAATTCTTTAGTGATAATTTAAATCGACTATGAGGCAAAGACCCTATATTCGCAGGCAATTTGTTATACAGTATTATGGCCATTGCGTATGAGTTTCGAGATCGAAGCGTAGTTCTCATCATTGGCAAAATTAACTTATTTGGGAAACGACATGAAGCGCGTATTCCTTCTCCAAGTCTCATAAAAAGCTCTGGTTGTTTTTTTACAAAAACACATATTTCATAGATGTATAAACAAGGAACTGTCAATATACGTAGATTTTTAAAAATAAGGTTTACAAGATACTAAATTGTCAACATCATAAATAGCTCTAATGCATGATTTCTGAGCTACGAATAATCTATTTATAGAGTACGAATTTCCCCATAGAACTATTCCGTATCTTAATATTGAGCCCACATGTCCATGATATGCTTGAAGAGCTGTTTTTCTGCTAGCTATTTTAGCTATGCGCCATAAAGCGTATGAAAAGGATAAATTTTTTTACACAAGTTATTTATGTGATCTGTCCACGTACAATTTTCATCTAGTGTTATGCCTAAGAATTTAATTGTGTTTGTTTCTTGCAATGTTTGGTTTTCAAAAGCTATATTTAGATTGCATTTCTTTCCATGTCTATTTATAAATTGAATATATTTTGTTTTGTCAATATTTACCTAAGATTATTTTGCCTTAACCATAATATTATAGATTCAACAGTTTTATTTTAAAATCTGAATTATATTCGTGGTTATTTTCACAAGGTATAACTACGGATAAGTCATCGGCAAAAAAGGATGCAGTCATGTTTTGTCACATCAGGAAGGTCATTTATATCTAATAAGAATAATAAAGGTGCCAATATACTACCTTACCTACCTTACCTACCAAATAAAATGATATGTCAAGGGTCCGGAATTTTAGGTAGAGCCCAATAACTAAAAAAAAAAGGATAATTTTACCCAGTTTTCCGTCTAAATCAAAGGATTTTGTTTATTATTATAAAGAATTTCTTAACAAATTTATTGTTAAATGCTAGCACAGCTCATTAACTTTGAAATAAGGCCACTTTTGTGTATGTAGACCAAATAAAACCGTAAAACAGCAAGATTTAATAAACTCCTTAAACTACGAGAAATAAAATTTTAAAATAGCTCTCATTCATAGGGGTGAGGGATGCGACCCCCATTTGTATAGGTTTTTGTCGATAAAACTTAACATTCAACACGTTGGTAAATTATAATCGGAAGTTCGATCCCTAACACACTGTATAGTAGATTGCTTATAGAACGCTTCCAATATTCCGTCTTGAGATCACACTTTAGAATGCAATATCTTCAAATCAACACCAAGCATTGACATCATATAAATAATCATTGACCTTGTAAATAGCCCTTACTCATTAGCGTCTTTTTAACATGTACCTTGAATTAATGAAAAGGCAATTCAGATACACTATGCGGAACTTTGTTATAAAAATTTATACATTTGCCCATAAAAGAACCTATAGTTTTTTGTAGCCTGTACGTTGGAACGGCAAGTTTATATTTATTTGTTTCACGCCGGTTATCTCGAGACTTGTCCTGTGCTAAGAGTAAGGTGCAATGTGTGATGTGACCTTGTGACAGCGCCCTTGGCCCAGACTCGCCCCCGCATCGCCGCACGCCACTGCAGCGATTCGATGTCAAAATACATAACGCGATATACTTGCTTGTATGTATTGAGTGAAATAATTACATAGAATTATTTCACCATTAAACATAGTTGTAGATTTGACATAATAGTATATTTCATTACTAGTACGGAATGGCTGTCATTGCAAAGAGTTCCAACAAATGTCTATCCGAGCCGAAGGCGAGGGTTGACAGCCGGAACGAGTTACAATGACGGTTCCGTACGTGTACTGAACGACTATTTTTAATACAGTTGCGAAAAATGAAGCAATTTAATCAAATTATAAAAACACAATTAACTAATCATTTATTTCTTATAAAAGTTATAATTCACATATACATTGAAATTGGTACAGTTTTTTATACTAACTGGGGAAGTTTTAGGTTGCATATTTACTGTTCGAGACAAACTATTATTAATTTCGTATGATAGTTCATGTATATTTGTCATACAATGGCGTTTGCTAGTTGATGGAATAGGATCTGATGAATTATCATTATCAACGAAGGTACTCGTAGATGGACGACGTTCTTTTCAGCATGTGAAGGAGACGGACTGGACCTTAAATTAATGGATTGTGTGATCTTTTTCCCAGTTTCTAGTTTGTTGTTTAATGAATCATCAATATAGTTTTCTGCAACTTTGTCCGATTTCCAACCACCTAGTCGCTTTAAGGACGTCAAATCGGCTCCTGAATCTGCCAATAATGTAGCAGAGGTCCTTCTGAAGCTATGCCCAGTGTAACACTCAGCATCCGGCAGACCAAGGAACGTAGCTATTACTTCATGGTTGTTTTTTTTACACGCTTTTTATTGACTTACTCTGTCCGTTTGTTTGTTTGTTTGTCATGATCAAATCTTGTAATCGATTTTTCGACCACTTCTACTGCTCCAATCGAGCTCAATTTTTTTTTACATGTGTATTCTAGATGACAATACAATATTCAATCATTTTCGAATCATAAAAATACATAATTATGTTGTAATAATTAAAAACTTTTTAATATGAGTGTATACGCCAAACGCCATCTATTGTAAAGTAAGTGATATTTATTAGTTCGGATAATTATTCAGATAAAGTATTTCACCTAAATATTGTTAGATGGCGTTATTACAAAAAAATTGTTAATATCTACAACGCGGTTAAGTTATCGGCATTGATCTTATATAAATATGGGCCAGAACATTTTCGTTTATGTGGCATGGTACGCGGTGACTGGAAAGAGTGCGAGGCAGAAGCTGGCAGCCCAGCAATCTCTCTCCCTCAGAACAGCGGTCCGTGCCCCAAGATATGTAAGAAATGACGTGATCGCCAGGGATCTGAAGATAGACACGCTAACACCATCATATACGAACACTCGCCACCAATATGTTCCGCAGGGCTGCCAGCTCACAACATCATCACCTGAGGGACATAGCACCGTACCATGCCCGCCCGCCTGACATAAGACAGCAACCCCGAAGCCTTATCCTCTCCCCGGAGAGAGAATAACATTAAGAAGAAGCTAAACCACCAGCTCAAGCTCAATTGAGCAGACGACACCTAGAAGGAGGATCTCCCCTTCACCCCAAAGCCCCGGCAGTCGTAACTGCCGGCGTTGATACCACTGAAGGGGGCCAAAAGAGCCCCGAACAGTTTCCTCTGCCCATCAAGAGGCAGAGATGGAAGACCCCGATTCGATTCGTTTATGTTTGATCTGTATTATTGCACTACTATAAATGTTAGTCAACAATATAATATAGTCATTCATCAATTTACATCAGTGGTTTTATTTCTCGGCTGGGCTGGGAGATTACTACTGC
The DNA here is from genome assembly GCA_036419045.1 of Scirpophaga incertulas. Taxonomy (NCBI): domain Eukaryota; kingdom Metazoa; phylum Arthropoda; class Insecta; order Lepidoptera; family Crambidae; genus Scirpophaga; species Scirpophaga incertulas. The sequence continues at coordinate 39,572,970 of CM071629.1, read as the reverse complement.
TGTAGGGTCGCACTACGTGCTGTGCGACAGGATTTTACTACAGTCCTGCAACCCAAAGGGGGGGAGTAGTTCTGTAGGGACGTGTCACTGACCGATACGTCAGGATCGTACAATGAGAATTGGTTCAATGAAGCAAACAGATAGAATTTGATATAATGCATATGTTTAATTCTAATACTACATTTTCTGAACAATTATGTACATTTCTTTATGTTTGTTATAATAATCACGAGACTAAAAAGTAGTAAATAAAAAAAAAATTAAAAAAAACTTTTTAAAAAACACGCTTTTTACGCAAAGACTAAAAAACGTTTGAAAAAACTTTTGTTTGTTATAAAGACTAAAAAACATTTGATCTAAAAAGTAGTAAATAAAAAAAAAATAAAAAAAACTTTTTAAAAAACACGCTTTTATTAAAAAGACTAAAAACCGATCTAAAAAACTTGAAAATAAAAATAAAGTCACGCTTTTAGAAAATTTGGGTACATATCAAGAAAAATTTCTGATGACAAAAAGAAATGTAACTCAAAAATTTGTCTATAAAATTTAGCAAATTAGTCCAAGAACTCAATGACTATAAAAGCGTGGGGTGTAAATGTTAAGACCATTAAATGAGTAATGTTTAATTTTGAACACCCCACGCTTTTATAGTCATTGAGTTCTTGGACTAATTTGCTAAATTTTATAGACAAATTTTTGAGTTACATTTCTTTTTGTCATCAGAAATTTTTCTTGATATGTACCCAAATTTTCTAAAAGCGTGACTTTATTTTTATTTTCAAGTTTTTTAGATCGGTTTTTAGTCTTTTTAATAAAAGCGTGTTTTTTTAAAAAGTTTTTTTTAATTTTTTTTTATTTACTACTTTTTAGATCAAATGTTTTTTAGTCTTTATAACAAACAAAAGTTTTTTCAAACGTTTTTTAGTCTTTGCGTAAAAAGCGTGTTTTTTAAAAAGTTTTTTTAATTTAATTGAAATTATTTTGACAGTTGGGAAAGAAAACGCACGAGCGGCACGAGTTCGGGAAAGGCAAAAAAAAGCACGAGTGTGAAATAGCCCAGATCCCGAACGCTACACGTCCCTGCAATACGCCACTTTTTGAGCAACTGTATTAAAAATATATTTTATCTACATTAAACTAATTAGATATTTCTATTGAGGTTTTGCGATTCTTTCTTTATATAAAGAATCTTACTGATCCCATACTAATTACCCAAACTTTAATTGGTTATAAATGTGAAAGTTATTAAGTATGTTTTGAATAGTCTTTATCGCGCATCCTACGGGATCTGTCGGTTTTCTGGGATAAAAATAGCCTAAAACTTTCCTCGAGAATCACATCATCTTTTGATGAACAACACATGATAAACCATGCAGTGGTTTTTGAGTTCAACTATCTCCACGTAAAAAATCACGTCAATTCGTCGCTCCGTTTTGCCGTGAAAGACGGACAAACAGACAGACACACTTTCCCATTTATAATATTAGTATGAATCTGTAGAGAGGTCAATTCTGTACGTGAAATATATTTCCAAAATAACTATCAGCGGGTGATTAGGGACCGATACTGATGCCAAAAATGCAGTTAGTAAAATTTTTGTCTATCTGTCTGTATGACCGTTATAGAAACAAAAGCTACTCGACGGATTTTAACGAAACAATTATTTTCGTTAAAATCCGTTACAATTATTTTTCATACTCCTGAGCTGGTTATAGTATACTTTTCATCACGCTACAATCAATAGGAGCAGAGCAGTGAAGTCTTAAGCTTCCGTCGCGTGTGCAACCTTAATGATTAAAGCTACACAGAAATAATGTATGACGGAAATGTTCTCCTTAAAATTATATAAAAAAATATCCCACGACAGCATATGTCATCTTTTATGGTTGACTCACAATAACACGTCTAATTAAAAATGCTACCTAAAGGACATTGTTCAATTTTGGCCTAAGAACCGATATGAATATAAATTATACTATAATTTTTATTTATTTTTATATTATTTGAAACATATTTCAGTATTCCACGGACATTCAGATAAATAAATTCCAAATAAAAAGTTGAGTCACAATTATTGATGCCGTATAAAATGTTTTCCGTTAGTCAGTGCTGCCAGTTTCGGAAGTTTCCGCGATTTCGGTAAATACGGATCGAATTGAAAACCTCCTCCTTTTTGAAGTCGGTTATTAAAATTAGTTGATAACACTTTATTCATTTAAATACCTAAATTGACTAGCTAGAAAAAAACTAGTATTATATATTTTTTAAGCGAAATCGCGAATTTCTAGCTTGGCATTTGAGTATTATAGTTTTCGTAATTGGCAACACTGGTGTACTTTATACCTTATCTGTGTCCGTTTCATTTAATTTTTGATTGCTTTACGACTGTCGTTTCTTTTGTGATTTTCTATGCGTTTCATGGTTTTATTCTAACAACTTTGGCTTGATTACGGACTCCGATTACATTGCGTAGGTACTTGGTAGACTCGGATGTGTGTAAAAGACTGGATTTTGTAAAATGATAATTGCCAAAAAATTATCTTAAATTTGACTAGGTACTATCTCTTTTCCTAGTATCTAGTAGAGTAGTCCTTTCCTAGTTCTAGAAGAGGACATATATAGCTGTACATAGTATTGTTAATATTACTTTGATATTACTACTCTGATATTACACGCAAGGTTGGTTATTTCTTATTTATAACCTCAAAATATTAACTTTTTTCGTAATTATTTTAGTTTCCTGAAGTGTCCGTTCGTGAAAACTTATTTCAGAAGATTCCATATAATTTTAAGAGTTTATATAAGTCACTTTCGATTCGAACGGTTCGTAGGCAGAACATGTATGGAGCCGGAACAATGTCCTTTACGATTCCATACGCGGACGAAGTCGTGGGCATAGCTAGTCTTTAACAATACGTTGGTCACTCTCTTTTTGAATTTTATAAGACACTAACGTACACGACAGACTTCGCCTTGTCAAAAAGATTTGTAAAGTTTTTTGTTCCTACTTATTTTATAGTCAGGGCAAACAATTCTCCTGTACAGAACCGTCACCCTGGTGGTAGGGCGTTTGTGAATAAGAAATAATTAATTGCAAAAAAGGTCCAATGAACTACAACATTTTGTAACTATACAATTTTGGAACGTGACATTAAATCCTCCAAAGTTGTATTCTGTGCTCCAACGCACACACGCACACTGTTTTAATAGATATGATTGAATTTCAACTTTATATAGCGTCAATAAAGCGCAAATTAACTCTTTGATGTTAGGAACACACCTACATTGCTTAGACAACAGTACTCACTGTTGTCTAAGCAATATTAACTTTATACAATAACAATAAAGTTCAAATTGACTGTACGTTTCAGTTAGAAAACGTTTGTATGGGAAAAGAAGGGCTGTTTTTAGAGTTTTTCTGATAATTATTGGAAATTTTCTCCGTCAAAACCATCCTTGAACTTCAACGAACATTTTAAAAAAGAATTGGCCAAATTGGTCCAGGCGTTGTTGAGTTATGTGCTTACCAACACATTTTGTGATTCATTTTTATATATAAGAGACTAGCGGCCCGTCCCGGCTTCGCACGGGTAGACATTACTCTTCGCAGCGTATGCGATGAAACAGTATGAATAGACATTTTATGGCTAATTTTTTTAAACCTTCGGTTGGTTTTAATAAGAATTTCTATAGTAATCTAGTACTAAATATATCCTATGTTACTCAGTGATAATGTAGCTTTCTAATGAAAAAAGAATTATTAAAATCGTTCCATTACTTTATGAGTTTATTCGTTACATACAAAAATACAAATCTTTCCTATTTATAGTATTAGTGTAGATTTTGAGATATCATTGTGTCGATTAAAGAAACTTGTAAAAAAAAAACTTTTTAAAAAAACACGCTTTTATTAAAAAGACTAAAAACCGATCTAAAAACTTGAAAATAAAAATAAAGTCACGCTTTTAGAAAATTTGGGTACATATCAAGAAAAATTTCTGATGACAAAAAGAAATGTAACTCAAAAATTTGTCTATAAAATTTAGCAAATTAGTCCAAGAACTCAATGACTATAAAAGCGTGGGGTGTTCAAAATTAAACATTACTCATTTAATGGTCTTAACATTTACACCCCACGCTTTTATAGTCATTGAGTTCTTGGACTAATTTGCTAAATTTTATAGACAAATTTTTGAGTTACATTTCTTTTTGTCATCAGAAATTTTTCTTGATATGTACCCAAATTTTCTAAAAGCGTGACTTTATTTTTATTTTCAAGTTTTTAGATCGGTTTTTAGTCTTTTTAATAAAAGCGTGTTTTTTAAAAAGTTTTTTATAATTTTTTTTTATTTACTACTTTTTAGATCAAATGTTTTTTAGTCTTTATAACAAACAAAAGTTTTTTCAAACGTTTTTTAGTCTTTGCGTAAAAGCGTGTTTTTTAAAAAGTTTTTTTTAATTTTTTTTTATTTACTACTTTTTAGTCTCGTGATTATTATAACAAACATAAAGAAATGTACAAAATTGTTCAGAAAATGTAGTAGTATTAGAATTAAACATATGCATTATATCAAATTCTATCTGTTTGCTTCATTGAACCAATTCTCATATTAAAAAGTTTTTAATTTATTACAACATAATTATGTATTTTTATGATTCGAAAATGATTGAATATTGTATTGTCATCTAGAATACACATGTAAAAAAAATTTGAGCTCGATTGGAGCAGTAGAAGTGGTCGAAAAATCGATTACAAGATTTGATCATGACAAACAAACAAACAAACGGACAGAGTAAGTCAATAAAAAGCGTGTAATAAAAACTGAGTGCTGTCTACGCAGGGCATGAGAAATATTACCAAACTGACATTTCACACCGGCTCGCCCATCTGAGATTAGCCGCCCTAAATGGCGTGCCCTTTGGCGCACCCCCGCCCGCCACCACGGCGAAGGACAGACGGACACGACGACTTTATTTATGTTTGTTTTGGCATGCGGCAAACTTTGTTGACTGAGCGAATCTTAAACGTCTTATTCGTGCTGTTTTGCTGCGTCATCTTTTGGTTAATGTTGATGCTTGTTTTGTATACCGATATAGTTCGTAGTGGCGTGTTACAGACTGCCATTTTTAAATGAATTAAATGAAAACTCATCAGAAGCTATAGCTAATTCAAATGTTTATTGCAACCATAATGTTTACAATAATTTATGTGTACAGATTATGGACCCTGTCGGGTATCGCAATTTTATAGAGAGGACGGCGTTTTACACCAATTAAATTGAATAAGTATTTTATATATCTTAATATATATATTTCTTGTGTGCGTGTGTATGTGACTGAACTCCTCCTAAACGACTGGACCAATTTTGATGAAATTTTTTGTGTGTATTCCAGGGGGCTTGAGAATGGTTTAGATTCACAATACGGTCATATAGATATTGTTTTTCAGCTAAATTATTTTTTTTAAAAACATTTGAGAAACGTGAGACAACGTGACATTTGAGACATTTGACAGGACAACGTCTGTTGGCCAGCTAGTTATATTATATATTATTATTATACATTATTCATTTATTTTTATTTTATTAATTGTATCATTGTTATATGTTATCATTAATAGATTCTGTACACTATAGTAGGATTTATTTATTAAAAAATTTTCAACAGTTTTATGAATTGTATATTATTTTTTTTCAAGTTTTCAGGGAGTTTATTATAAATCTTTACAGATGCGTTATGTGTGCTAGATGAACATAAATTAAGGCGTGCAGTAGGGATTTTTAAATTCGTTCTAGGTCTTAGTGAATATTTTAATTGTAGCTAAAGTGTTAAATATACTGAATAGATATTATATAGATATACTAATTAGTTATAGTATATTCAATTAAACACCTCCATATTAGTCGAGTGCTTAGTACACTAGTTTCAAGTGACGACAGGTGTGAGGTCCCGGTTTCGACTCCCGGTGGGGGCACATGTTTATGTGACGAATGAAAAGTGTTGCGTTTTCCCGAACGCCCGTTATTTGCTTATATTATTTAATTATATAATAATATTGCTTACCGGTCCGTAGTTCTGGCTTGGCTTGAAAGTGTGTTTTGTGTGTACTAATGTGCCCTACCGTATGTGGTTATAAATATATATCATATACTACAATACTTGTAGTGTATAAATAGGAGAACGCGTGGCCGACCACTTTTCCAATCTAATCCCGTCGAAACCGTAATATGCAAATATTAATCCGCCGTAAATAAACTCAATAAAAATGCCGTGAAAAAATCCGAAGTGACAGTCAAGTACCGAAGCCGTAATGTCAAAATCTTTTTTTTTATTACTTTTTTAAATTTCCTTTTAGCGGTCCGAAACTCATAAGTCCTAAACAATCCCCCACCCCGAGATGAGCAACCCTCATCTCGCTAGTCTACCGGTAGACGGGACAGGGTTGCCACCGCACGGCGCATCACAGAGTCGCCGATCGAGACCTCTGCGAACCGAGGTACACCGTCAGAACCTGGATAAAGCTTCAAAATGCGTCCTCTACGCCAACGTAGAGGAGAAAGATTTGAATCCTTAATCAGGACAAGATCCCCTACCCGTGCAGGAGCCGTTTTATCTGTCCATTTCAGCCGCTGCTGCAACATGTGCAAATACTCCGAATAAAACCGTTTATTAAAATTTTGTGACATCTGTTGCAGCATTTGAAAGCGAGAAAGTCGACTCAGTGGTACATTCTCAAAGGGATACTCAGGGAGAGCTGCAAGGGGCTGGCCGATGAGGAAATGACCCGGTGTCAAAACCTCCATATCGTTGGGATCCGAAGAGAGTGGGCATAAAGGCCGTGAATTTAAAGTTGCTTCCACTCTGTAAAAGACCGTAGTAAGTTCCTCGAACGTAAGAACCGTTTCCCCAATAACACGTCTCAAATGTGTCTTAGCCACCTTCACGACAGCCTCAAAGATGCCTCCCAATGAGGACATCCAGGAGGATCAAACTTCCACGTAATGCCCTGAGTAGCCATTGCTTGTCCCAAGTCCGTACTATGTTTCGTTAAAAAATCATGGACCTCCTTAAGATACCTGTCAGCACCCTGATAATTTGTGCCGCAGTCCGACCGTACCAAACTCGGTAACCCCCTCCGTGAAACAAAACGTCCGAACGCCGCGATAAACGCTTCCGTACTAAGCGAAGATACTATTTCTAAATGTACTGCCTTCGTTGACAGACAAACAAATACACATAAATAAACTTTGTAAGTCTTAGAGGTCCGCAAGTGAGAAGCCCTGACAATAAAAGGACCAGCGAAATCCGTACCGACACCGTGAAAAGGTCTGGTGACACTAACCCGATCGCTAGGTAGGTCACCCATCATAGGCTGCATGGTGTTAGCCTTTAACCGATAGCAAGGTATACACTTAAATATAACCAATCGGACGCACCGTCGCGCCGATAGTATCCAAAATTCCCGCTGAAGAATAGCAAGCAGTGCCGTACAACCTGCATGCGAGTTAGTAATGTGCCGATCACTTACTATCAACTGCGTCAAGGGTCCGTCCTTGGGCAGCAAAAGGGGATGCCTAGCCGAATACGGCAGCTTCGAGTTGCGCAGCCGTCCGCCAACACGAAGTAATCCCTCGCCATCAATGAATAAGTTAAGTTTCTGTACGGCACCCTTTAACCGACCCGTCGTCCGTAACGATTTAAGCTCGTCAGAAAACCGTTCCGATTGTACCCGTCGTACCCAAAACATGAGAGCAGCACGCCGTTCGCCTGCCGTCAGAAACAAAGATGTATTTCTTACAACCGTTTGCGAGTATTCGTTATAAACCGACGCATCCATCCCGTAACGGCCAGTAATTTATTAAGAGAGCTAAACCGCAGTAAAAGAGGGTTTGTGACGATTTCTTTCTCCACAGCCATGACACGCACACAGGGCAGCGGATCCGATCCGATTAAAACCGTAGGGGGCCATGACGACTCCGGTGCCGTCAACCAAGCAGGTCCCCACCAAAGGTTATGACTCACCAACGAGGAGGCATAACAGCCGCGAGAGGCCACGTCGGCGGGGTTCAACTCGCCGGGTACGTGCCGCCAATTCAGATTCACTGACGAGTTTTGAATTTGCGAAACCCGATTCGCAACAAATGTTTCCAGCCTATGTACCGAGGTCTGGAGCCACGCCAAAACAATTTGGCTGTCAGTCCACGCATAAACGTTGCCTATGTTAATGTGCTTCCCGAGTGTATCACAAACATGATTCAATAACCGAGTAAGTAACGCAGCTCCCGAGAGCTCCAATTTGGGTATGGTTTGGCGGTTGCGTATAGGAGCCACCTTGCTCTTCACCGTGATTAGATGTAACGCTACTGAACCATCTGGCTGTATCGTCCGAAGATATACGACTGCCGCGAAACCCGATTCCGAGCGTCACAGAAACCGTGAAGTGACGCATGATACTTCCCGGTGGAAGTATTTTACGAGGTATAACAACCCTTCCGATAGTGGGTAACTGATCAATAAATGCGAGCCAGTCCGTTAAGAGTTCAGTAGGTAGGGTCTCATCCCACTTAAGCTCAGCCAACCATAACCGTTGTAGAAAACATTTAGCCCAAAATATTATAGGAGCGATCCACCCGTTAGGATCATAGATACGAGCAACCGTAGACAGGACTAGCCGCTTAGTCCATATCTTTTCCGTTATTGTTAAAACCCGAAAGGAAAAGATGTCAGGAACCGGTAAATACTGAACACCTAAAACCGATGTTGAACGAGGAGAGTCCGGATTCTCAAATAACAATGGATCTTGAACGTGATCCGCTGGTAGTCCTTCTAAGAGACGTGGACTGTTCGAAATCCATTTCCGTAGTTCATAGCCAGCCGTTGCCAATAACGCTATGAGCTCGTTACGTAAAATTAAAGCCTCCTGTTCCGAAGATCCACCCGTGATAACGTCATCGACAAAAATTTCCGACTCTAAGACGTCCGCCGCACGAGGGAATCGAACGCGTTCCCGTTGAGCGAGTTCCAACAAGCACCGCATAGCCATCCAGGGGCTAGATTTCAAACCGTACGTGTTTGTGTTCAGTTCGTAAACGCGTAATGGGTGAGATGGGTCCTCGCGCCAAAGAATCAGCTGATACCGTCTATCAGCCTCATCAGTCACCGTTTGCCGGAACATCATGCGTATATCCGTCGCGAAGACCACCTGGTGTCTACGAAAGGCCGAAATAAGATCCGAAATATCTTTATGTAGTTTAGCACCCGAGTGCAGGATTTGGTTTAATGAAACACCGTTAGAGGAAGGGGCCGACCCGTCAAACACGACCCGTATCTTACCGCTATCCGATTTAAAAACCGCGTGATGTGGTATGAAATAGTGTTTCCGATGAGTAGTCCCTCCGTGCCAGGGACATGTGACCTAATTGTACATATTCCCGCATGAACTCAATGTATTTGTCGCGAAACTCTGTATCTCGCTTCATGCGACGTTCCATAGAAAGCAGGCGTTTCTCAGCAGTGAGGTAGGACTGCCCCAGCGGTTTGCGAATGCTCACAAAGGGCAACCGAGTAACGAAACGACCGTTCGGTAACCGATAAACATTTTCGATAAAATGGCGCTCGCATTCTTCGTCGAGCGGGTCCTTCCGTGAAACCGTGGGTACCTCTTCTGTCTCCCAAAAACGCTGTACTAAATCCGAAAGAGAAACGCCCGTAAAAACCGTATCAGAAACCGTATCATATGCTGGGCCCATAATCATATATCCGTAGTGCGATGGTATAGCAACCAAGCCATTATTATTTAAATTTATAGTGCGTCCGGTGCACAATAATTGACCAAGCACATCAGTACCAAGCAACAAATCAATTTTTCCAATATTTAAAAATTTTCTGTCAGCCAAAGACAGGTGAGAAGCCGAGTTCAAAATTTCCGAAGGTAATTCCACCTGTGGATGTTCTCCTAAAATATCATGCAACACTAGTGCTGTAACTGTAATAACAGGTTGAGAGACCGATTCTCCAACAATGTTAAAGGTACATTGAACCGAAATATTATTATTAAATATGTATAGGCCTAACCGTCTCGCCAAATTAACTGTTATCATGCAACCTTGCGAACCCGTGTCCGCTAGAGCCCGTGCTCTAACATAAAAACCGTTAATATCACAAATCCTTACCGCAACGGTAGGCAATAAAATAGTATTTAAAAAGGTTGCATTTGGCGAGGCGGCGGCGACTACCTATTCTTGAACGTCACTATGAAATGAAGCATTCACCCGATTAAAAACCTGGGCTGCCGACAGCGCCAGAGGGTTATATGTAGGGGGTCTCGAGCGCCCCAATGGTGCCCGAGTCAGGTGCCAACTGGCATCCGGTGTCCGGTAACCAACCGGATGACCGAAAGATGGCGGCGTGTTCCTCAATCGCGGCCGTTCCGCGAGTGGTGGTGAGAAACCCCTCGCTCTCGCTGCATACGAGGCCGCAGACGCATACTGTTCCGCAGTGACGTCACGAGATTCGTCCGCTTGAATATGCCCTATGCCCGCTGCATAGGGTGCTTGTACCATAGGCCCGGTGCCTCCCCCACCCGTATGTGGAGATGCCTGTGAAGTAGGCCTAAAGCCACCCCCACCCGTATATGGAGGTGTCGCGCGCACGTCCACCCGTCGAGGCGACGCTCGTCCAGAATGAGGAGGTGCAGTCCGTACTTGTCCGCTTTGACCCCCTCCTGAAGGAGAACCAATCCGTCCCGCTGCAGGCCTAACTCCACCATTCCTATTCAGGCATAACATCCCGTGATGTTTGCCGTTACAATGAATACATGGCCGTGCCACTGCACAACTATTAACAAGATGATCCCCTAAACAAAAATAACATAACTTGTGATTTTGCACAAAACGCCTCCGCTGTTGAGGGGAACAATTTATAAAATGTTGGCATTTAGATATAAAATGGCCTATGATGCCACAAAAGGTGCAACCAACCCGCTTGGATTGCAACCTATTATTAATAGTATGGTCCGATGTAGCCATACCTACCCTAGTCCCCGAGTGGGTGGCCTAATCCTACCCTGACTGAATACAGGTCTTCCCTGACTGGACACAGGCCTCCCAGATGGCCCTGAGGTAGCCGTTGCAGGAGGTGAGCCTACATTGTCAACAATCCGTGCTTCTTCCTCCAAGAAGGTCAAAAGGTCAATAAATTTAGGCAACGGGCTTGCCTCATCTCCGCTTCCATATTTTTGTTCAAATCTTAATTTTAAATCAGAGGGTAACTTATTCAATACAATATGGAGCAACAAGAATGACCACTCCGTTACTGGTAACTTAATTTCTCCAAACAATTATAGGCCACCTTTAATGGATTTAAAAAATCATCCCTTATAAACATGATATTCCTTAAATAAGGCAAATTTAATATCTTTGCCACATGGGCATCCGCAATTAACCTAATATTTTGATATCTGCCCATCAATAGCGCCCTTGCAGTCTCATAATTGTTATCTGTTATGGTTAAATGTGAAATAACCTGGTGAGCGTCTCCCGATAGACAACTCAACAGATAACTTAATTTTTGTGAGAGTGATATATCCATCCGACAATGTACCAAAGAATCAAAAATGTTAATAAATGACATCCAAGTTTCATACCCACCAGAATACTTGGGCAAATTTAAATCCGGCAATCTAGTATAAATTGAGGCATTACTACTTGACTGACCCTTAACCGTGGGACTACTGGCCAGATCCAGTGTCCTTACCGCGCCTGAATAATGCTGTCATAATATTCTAAGCATTGCTTGTAGTCTGCCTGAGCTTGAATCAACCTTGCCTGCAAAGTTTCATTGTCTGGATTCATGTCAGCCCTATCATAACACATTTGTAAAGCTTGATCCAGGTCCGCCATGTATCTGTTCGCATTTGAAGCCCGCTCTTTCAAGGCCTCAACCCTGTCTGGTCTACTCACCAGAGAAAATGCGCTTACCAACCATTGCAATATGCGACGAATTTCGTTGTAACCGTCCGACATTTTAATAATTATATAACCACAAAACAAAGAATTTACAAAATAACAGGTCCGTAACCGAAAAGAAAACCACGCTCTGCTACCAAAAATTGTTGCGTTTTCCCGAACGCCCGTTATTTGCTTATATTATTTAATTATATAATAATATTGCTTACCGGTCCGTAGTTCTGGCTTGGCTTGAAAGTGTGTTTTGTGTGTACTAATGTGCCCTACCGTATGTGGTTATAAATATATATCATATACTACAATACTTGTAGTGTATAAATAGGAGAACGCGTGGCCGACCACTTTTCCAATCTAATCCCGTCGAAACCGTAATATGCAAATATTAATCCGCCGTAAATAAACTCAATAAAAATGCCGTGAAAAAATCCGAAGTGACAGTCAAGTACCGAAGCCGTAATGTCAAAATCTTTTTTTTTATTACTTTTTTAAATTTCCTTTTAGCGGTCCGAAACTCATAAGTCCTAAACAACGAGCATTTGTACTTTAGTCATGGTTTTTAATATATTCTTTTATGAAAACCCATAACACAAGCCATATAGCGCTTACTTGGGATAACCTTTTATTTTTCGAGGGGAAATGCTCCTTATGCGCCGGGATACTTACTGCGCTGGCAAGGCGCGGCCGTGTGTGGGGCTCGCCGGTTTGAGAAGACCGGCCTACCCACGAAAATCCCCCGGAGTCCTCTTAGCCCATATTGGGGCGCGTGACGGGGTGCACTTACGCGATTCTAACGCCACACGCCCACGGGCTAGCTCGGCCTAATTGGTCGAGCCATCGGGGGATTGTCCGAGAACAACTTTGGGCTAACCTAATTTAAAGTTAAGTAGTTTTTATAGTGATGTCTTCGCTCTATATGATTGATTAAGAGTGAAGTCTGTACGTCATTAATAAATTCATAACAGGAGCCACAGGAACTGGTTGAAAAACAGCGCTGTAGAGGGCCTTTTTTGTTGCGCTGAGCAAAATGCATTGAGAGAGCTAGTGGCTGTGTGAGGCTTTCCTCGCCAGAAGGGGGAGGCCTACACACTCAAAGCGCTTCATCCCAACGGAGAGAGAGCTGCATCGCACCCTGACGAGGCCATGGTAACTCTTGCGAACAACTACCACGATCCCGTAGGCGTGTAGCGACAAGTCGCACAGATCATACCACCTGAAGTGGTGATGGTTGCCGCCGGACATCCGGCCATCCTCCCACCCAACATGGGTCCTTTGAGCGACAGCAACCCCTTCTTAAAAAAGGGGGGTTTCGACCGTACGCCATAGGTTGCTAGAAGTGGCCCGCCAGTGTGGACCCGGTCATCCCACCACCCCCCGTCTCGGGTTGCCCACTGTCAAACCATTAGCCGTCAAAAGACGTAAATAGTCGCTATCACTTGATTTGACATTTGTTTATCAACCATCGTCTGCTTGCTTTTAACTTATTTATTACTAGAGGAAGAAAGCGAGCAATGGTCGATGTGCAACTGGATTTCTGAGTGACTGGTTGCTGAGTTGCTGAGTTACATAATATCGATAATGGGACAGTTTTAAATAAAGAACAGTATGGGTATGCTTCGAAGTTTCCGAATATTCTTTTGTACTGATTGATGACATTACCAATTTTCACACAGACTCGCCCCGATAATTTTCAAAGATTTTCAGCCTCTTATAACAAGATATTACATTTGAATTTCGAATGTTGTGAGAATGATTTAGTCGATGTGTCGTTCCGGTCGAGCCTCCTTGATCGGTTTGGAGTCTATGATTCTCAGCCTCTCCTATATATAAAGGAAAAAAATGGTAATGTCAAAATTAAACGAATATAACTCTTAATGCAACAGTGCAAAGTAGACTTTTCTTCAACGAACGTTGTTATCGGGATATATTTGTATCTTAGCATGCGATCGGTGGACATTGGACAGCGCGCAAGGTTTGTCTATCTAATTAGTAATCTACGTGTTTTCGGATTATGTCATCCTGTTTATGTTGTGGCTTAGTGTCAATATATTTATGAAAAGTAGATGATACTGTTTATATGGCCAAGTGGTTTTCGGGAGCCAGGTCTAAATTTTGGATATGTTTTTCTCCTGGTCGAGCGGAGCAAAAGATGTAATGGTCGCAAAAAAAATTAAAGACGCATTTTCCCGCATTTTTTTTTAAATACTACGCAAATCTGAAGTATTGTTGAATTTACGTATTTTTGAAATAGTACAGGTATGTTGTGTGAACTACAAATGTGGGAACATCGCGTGTATTGGAATTTCGCAACTTTGGACATCGGATGACATTGATGTAAGTTTGGTAACGTAGCAAAGTTTAATTTGAGTAAAAGTAAATAACTTTTTGACGTGAAACGACTTTAAAATCGCGCCGAAACATACGGGTACCAGGTTTAAAAAGTGGACCGTAACGAAAAGGTCTATATCATCGTACCTTAATAATTAAAAAACTATTAGTCTTAGAAACAAAAATATGGTGTGAATATTTCACTTATATAGTCAGCTCGCTGTTGTGACATTGAGTTTTTTATTAAAATTCTTAAAACACCGTCAATCTTATTTTTATTTAAAGCGATTTCCTAACATAGACGTTTCACGTTAAAACCAACGGCCGTGTGCCCCGGCACAGCCCCACCCGATTTTATTTAAAAAAATGCGAGATATGTTTCTGCTCTTTAAAATCAATCTCGGGATTTGAGGCATATCCATTTTATTCTTTCGCTGTATGGATTAAGTGTAAGTACATGAATAACTCTACTTAATTCCGACCTCTGTTAATGATACACTTGTTAATAAATAAGTATAACCATCTATAGATAATATATGTTTATTCGCTATCTGTTAAGTAAAATACATACATTTGGACTGCCAATAATGGGTGTGTGAATGTGAAGAGATTTTTTTTTAATATTTCTGGTGTCGTGTCACGCTTGTGTGTGTTACGTCACCGCGCCTTATAAGGACCAGGAGACCTATTTTTGAATTACGAATGCGATTTCGAAATCACCGCTGACTAAATAGTCAGCGGTGACTTTGAGATCACGGATTCCTAAACATCCAATTTTTGAAAGTCGATCGCAGAGCTGCCAACATAGATAAAGTACACACATAAATATAAGAGTTCGGTTCCACGCAGAATGTAGCTGCTGCCGATTATTTGGTTATGGTTATTATATATATAATATATGCTACATTCATATATATATGTATGTATATATAAGGTTTATACATATATAGGTATATATATGTATATATGATATGTATATATGAATGTAATCGCTGCCGGTTATTGCCGGCTTATCCATTGCGGTTATTATATACACATATATATAATATATGCTACATTCATATATATCTATGTATATATTATAGGTATATAAAGTTATATATATATATATATATATATATATATATATATATATATGTAAACAAACATGTATATATGAATGTAGCTTATATATATATATATATATATATATATGCTACATTCATATATATATATATAGACTGAAAAAGCAAACAAAACACAGATAACATTTCCACAAGTATGACTTGATTACGAGTGGGTGAGGGCACTCGTAATGAAATCACACCTGTGACTAAGGTAGTCACATCAGTGATATTCAAAAATAAGAATTATTGAAAATCGGTGATTATTAGTCACATCGGTGATTTCGAAGTCGCATTCGTAATTCAAAAATAGGTCTCCAGATCGTGGCGCCTGCGTGTTATCACCAGCCGGTGGCTGCGTAAAATTGGTTCGTTAAGTCGGCTGATGCACCCGGCAGCTTGGTGAATCATCAGAGATTAAACAGAAAGATCGACACTAAGGGTGATGTATCGATGATTCTAACAGAAGCAGAATAAGATACAACGATTAATATATTAAGCGCGGAAATCGAACTATTTATTAATTTACTAGCTGACCTGTGTCCACTTCATTGGGCATAATATTAATAATCCCCGAAGCGAGCACGAACGCGAACCGAATTAAACCCGAAGCCATCGCGCGCCGTCCGCTGCTTTGGCCTTCACACTTAACACGATGAGTTTACTTATTTTCATAAAGATAATTTTTGGTAATATATGACTAACAAATATGACCTAATGATTTAAATTGTTTAATTAATATTAAAAATTAAATGATCTATATTAAAAAAATATTAAAAAAAAAAAAAACTTTTGTAACTAAAATATAAAAGTTAGGCATATGCTGTCGTTGACTTTTTTGTAGGCATTTTCAAGCTCCACATCTTTATCTAGAACTCAAAAATATATCATAGTTAAGGCAGCGTTCTTAAGAGGCCTATTAATTCTTCATTCTGCGAGATTAGGTATTTCAAAGCGTCCCGATCCCGACAACTCATTGAAGGTCACACGTCCAAAATACTGTGTTGACGCTACGACTAAGCGATTTTGATACTTTTCCCAAAATTTTATATTTATATTTTTATGGAATAATTCGTTATTGCTATATATATCGTATATGAAGCAACACATTATATGAAGATGATATTATAAATAGGACAAATGATATTATAATAAATATTAAATAATTAATGTTTATTAAATATTACCTAGTATGTTATTTAGCAAAAGACGGTCTTAGTTTTAAATTAAAAATAGGTCAGATTAGAAAAAAACTAGTTACCAATTATATAGGAGTATAAATCATCATAAAACAGAATCACCTATTTGCCGAATTTCCATCAAATCGATCCAATGGTTTTGGTGTGAAAAAGCTTTAGAAATAATAGATAAAATAATATATAGAATAGATTAACTTTAGAAAAAATATGAAATTGAAAAAAAAATATTAGTTTAAAAGTCGCAAATAAATAATTTTAGTTACGTTAGGGAGCGTTCAAGTATTACGTAACGCAATTGTTGAAGATGTTTGTAAACCCCCCCCCCCCCCCCTCCTTTTAAAACGCACCGTAACGTTAAACAACTTGCGTGAAAATATTAAAAATGACGACCAGACTAATACAATCGAGGGATTCCCCGTAAAACGTAAACGAAAAGGGTTGTCAATTTGTTATAAAAAAGAAACAATGTTACATACCGTGTTGTAAGAAAGACCCGCTCCTGTCCCTATAACGCATCGTAACATTTTACCGAGACCCCCCCCCAAATTGCGTTACGTAATACTTGAACGCCCCCTTATCAAAACTGATAATCGCGCTATACACTGACGATCAACGGCACGATCACTGGATTCGATCGATGTTGGCGCGAAGAAATTCGACATAGGTCCAACAGTGTAGTAACCTTTTGTCATATGCGTATGTTTGACAATTGATTTAAATCTGTGTAAAGGCAAATCGGTAACACTTTGTTGGAACTTTGTTGTAAAAGACTACGCATTTCCCCACAAAAGACCCTCTAGTTTCTTGCAGCCTGTATGTTGTACGGGCCGGATGCTAATGCCTGTGGTCCCCGTCACCTTAAGGTTGTCTGGCACAGAATGTCCATAGCATGTAAACTGTACAAATCCTAACAATGCGAAAGATTGCATTTTTGTCAAAAACTAAACGGAAGTAATGTTAAAATTGGTGAGATTTGGTCTGCGCTGCATCACTTCCTTTCGTGAAGAGGCGGTCGCCCTCGTGATTAGTCTATATAGTTCTTAGAGCTTAGGTATAAGGCTGAGTTTTCTCATCCTCATTCCTGAAAGAAAAAAAAGGGGTACTCTGCGATCAGACCTCTCATGGATGGCTTACTGATATCCACAGATTGGCACACTCAATCACAAATTTGGATCAAAATTGCGATCTTGGACAGTTAAAAATGGATTAGGTATGAATATTGGCGTTCGTTGAAATTCGGCGGGGTTTATTAACATTTATCTTCGACTCTAACTATTGATCAAGCAACGAGCCCTAAATATAAGTAGTAACAGAACTGAATAACTATTAAGTTCTAACAAAAATTGGAACTGGTTTTTTGTGGAGAATCCTGTGTATTCTTTGAATGAATTTGTGATATTAATATACCGTATTCAGTCCGCGCAATACAGAGCATCGTCGACCCAGACACGTTCTTTCTGATCTTCCCGACTTAAGGAGTCGGCTGGCTCTTCAAGCTTTGGAGGCGGCGTCTGCGCCATCTACCCCTTAGTTAGTCCATACTCCGCAGCTTGCTGCAAATGTACGCCTATGGGGCCTACCCCCATCAATTCACATAGGCCGAAGCCACTTGGGTGTTACCGTGCCTTCCTTCGCGCATATGTTTTCTTTGGAGGGCAGCGCGGATCACCCTCTCCTGAGGGTGCGACTAACATCTCTCTATTCAAGCCATAGGGCCCTTATGGCCAAGGCTTATTCTGAATTTAGTCGGTAGGTCACGCGATCGAACCGCTCCGCTCGTGTGGAGTCCAACATAACCTCCGTGACACTTGCAGTTGCGGGGGTTTCCTGGGTACGCTTCGTGCCCTTGTGAGGATTCTCAGCCTTCCTGTCACGAGGGAAAAAAATATTAATATGATAATATGACATAATAAAATATAAGAATGATCAGAGAGCCTATGATGTCGCAACTACTTTTGTACGGCCACACCGTACAATGAAATTCATGACTGTTTTACTATTTAAGTTGTAAAACAATTCAGTGAAAGTTATCGGCCTAAGCGGCGCTTAAGATTTGCTGTTTCACTGCTCGCGTGTCTGTTTGTTCCCAGGAACCGCAGCTGCGATTGTTTGAAGGGAAAGTTCTGGTTGGTTAATACGTCGTGTATTATATGATTCGGTTGAAGGGACGCGGTTAATCGTATTACGCAGCTCGTTGACTCATTCGACGACGGCTACGAGCGCTCGTTTTGATTAAGGTGCATAATAGTTCCAAAGACCTTGTATCATTCGTCCTGCACTAATTGGTTTGTGACTATGCACGCCTGAGAGGATTTAAATGAAATGTACATAAGTGGAACGAAACGAAAATGGAAGATTTAATTTAAAAAAATAACAACGTTCAATATTGTTCTTATATTATCAAAACTTCTTATATACCTACATGTATTTTTTTACTAGATGTCACGTTTGGTCCAATTTGACATTAATCTACTGTTAGGGAAAAATGGTATATATATGGCCTTTACAGGCACTTATTGGCGTCAAAACAAATAAAAAAAATGAAAAGCTTAAAAAAAAAACAAAAACTTTGGTACGAACAAGGAAAAAAAAATGACTCTACATCTGTTCGGAAATTGGGAGAGCCTTCTCGAGAAGAAGAGGCAAGAAACTCTGGTCTATTGATGGGATCTGTCGATTTTTCCGGGATAAAAAGTAGCCTATTATTTAATCCGGACTTTTATCTTTACGTCTGCAAAATTTCAAAGCAATCGGTTTAGTAGTTACGGCGTGAAAGTGGAACAAACAAACAAACTGCAGGCTGCCGAGAAGGGGAAAGCAAGGGATGCAAGCAAGCAGGTCTTGAAAGTCCTACGTTGATTGATTAAGGGGATAGCTAAGAACGTGTCGCGGTCTGCGAAGTTTTTGCCGATTTGGATTAAAAATGAATATTCGATATAACTACTCAAATACAATTATGCCACAGTTTATTATGTAAATTCGACATGTCTGGTCCATTGACTTTTAAAGATATTCCTAAGTTTGCTATATTAGGAAACCTGACTTGCGATTTACGGAAAATTTCTTAGTAACGATTTAATATTGTGAACATTCTCTAATGAGTCCGTCTAATCGTAAATTTGATTTGGTCCGTTCGGAACTGGCAAATGTACTGCTGTGCAGTGAAATATAGTTTTAGAGTGACAGACAAAAGGTTGTAAATCGCGTGCGCCATTTCAATTCCGTTTAGCCTAGAATTAAGTGATGTAAGTCACAAAACTAATTTTGCTTGTATTTTTATTATTAAAACTGCATCGAAAATTCCCTTTGACAGTCGCTAACTATGGGTGTCTTTTGTGTAACTGAGGTGTTCCGAGACACATAAGAAATAACACAGTTATCATAAATATTTGAGGTATTGTAAAATATTTCTTTTTATGTTTCTGATTCATGTTAAAGTTACTAAAGAGATAATAAAAATTTGAATGTGTACAAGCTTAAATATTTAGGTTTAAAAAAGTCTAATTTAGGAAGCCACTTTTTTAGAATCATACAAATTCGTACTATATTTTAGACAATGATCGAATATTGATGTTTAGAATTTGGATGCCTCAAACTTTTTATTATAATTTAGTCGAATAAAATTAAATCATATCAAACTAAATTAAAAAATATATTTATTAATACATATAATACTGTAGTAATGGAATCCCCACATTCCCAAAGTTCCCCATCAAGACAGTTCAATAAGAAGTGAGCTTGATCGATCCGAGCTTGATGATATAATTAGATTCGGGAAGCCACTGAAAAATTTACTGCTGGAGAGACAAAAAAGTGGCCTCCTTCTGTGAAGCAGTGATGCTCCAGAAGGAGGCCGCCGAGCGGGGTCGGGAGATGGCCGATCCCGCTCGAAGAAGGCGGCGCCGGGCTCGGTAGCACAGCTGCGGCGCCGCCGCGGGTCGCCGGCGGGCGCGAGGAAATCGCGACTGCTTCGGCGACCCGGGATGGACCACGCCCCTTCCGTGGCCGGGGGGCGTCGTCGGTGGAGGAGACCGGGGAGGTAGTGTAGCCTCTCCGAGGAGGGCTCCCCTCTAGGCAGGGGAGCGGAGGCTGGGGGTTCCTGGAAGTTGCTTGATGTTCCCGGGGGCTCCCTACATGCCTGAGGCAGGCCATCCCTGAGGTTTTTAGTGGGTAGGCCTCCCCCTTCTGGGGAGGAGAGCCCCACATAACCGCCGGCTCGCCACAGCCGGGGTAAAAAAAAAAAAAAAAAAAAAAAAAAGGGTGTCGATACCGCAACTCTGTTTTGAACTAATATACCTAATCACAAAATACAATCGATAAGTGTTAAGATCAGTGCGTACATCGCGCGCAGCTGAGTGTCGCAGACTTGGTTCCTTCAGGCTGTTGCTGAAAATCAGCCATTTGCTCATAGATTATGAGCAAATATTGACGCTGAGCTATGGCCTTTTGGTGTTGCTGCAGCACACACACACAATATTGTAGCACGGTACACGAACTGTCCTCTATTTTGTTTTTCATTTATGTAATGTCGCTGATATTCTAACACTACAGGTATTTTATACTTACTGTGCTATATTTACTTTTAATTCTGTCCGTTATAACTGTATTTATATTTTGTGTGTGTGTGTGTATGTCCGACCAAATAAAGATTTATCTATCTATCTATCTATCCGTCCCGCAGAAAATCACCAAGGGTGTAGTGGCTTTTCACCAGCAAAATACTCTTGAAAGGTTCAACAAAATCTTCACCCTTCAGCTGTGGCAATAAAGCATTATTGTGCAATTAGTGATTGACCTTATCTGTTCCAGGTCTCTCGGTTGGTCATCCTTCACGAGGAGGCGGAGGATGGCAACGCCATGCCCGACCTGGCGCGGCCAGTGCAGGCCGTGTCGCTCGCCGTCAACAACCTGGTCAAGGTATGATCAGCGCAATCCAGATCACGCAGTACTATTACTATGAACTTATGATTTAGATGAGGCCGGATAGCCAACTCCTCGGTCGACGACTTCAGGTGAAGACCTTCATTTTTACCACCAACATCAAACTAATCTATTGTAATGATCACAAGATATTATACTTATTGAATTCGAAGAATAAGATAATTTAAATATTAAAAAAATTAAAAATCATCGTCAGCTAATTGTTTATGGTGTAAAGATTGTCAGTTTATTTTCCCAAAAAGCTTACGAAACGCTTGTGCGCGCAAAATATTTATCAGGCTGACTGACAGTATTACCCCCGTCAAAAATACGGCTGACGATTTTCTTTATTATTTTAAAAGTATAAAAATTGAGATGTATGAATTTCATAAGGTATAAAATTAATTTGTTTGTCATATTTTCAATGAGGTTCATGCACATGATTGACGAATAACCCAGATAAGTCCCATTGTACATATTCTTTCTTGTATATTTTATATTATGTCTAATTGTACAAAAAAGTGATATAAAATTATATTAATAAAAAAAAACATGCTACACAAGTACTGACAGTCGAAACTGTTTAGAAGAACGTGCTGTTTATAACCGCGCTTTGATATTACCAGTTCCCATACCGTGGGAGAGATGTTTCGGCACGAATTGGCCGGCGCGACCGGAGTGATACTACGGCCTCACAGAAAACCGGCGTAAAATAGCGCTTGCGCTGTGTTTCGCCGAGTGAGTGAGCGTACCGGAGGCCCAATCCCCCCATTCCCCCTTATTCCCTTTTAAAAGGCCGGCAACGCATCTGTGACTCCTCTGGTGTTGCGGATGTCCATGGGCAACGGTTATCGCTTACCATCAGGTGATCCGTTTGCTCGTTTGCTGCCCTATCCTATAAAAAAAAATATTTAAATGGATATCAGGTCGGGCACGAGACAATCGAGTCCTCGGACGATGTCTTGCTGCGGCAGGACATGCCGGGCGCGCTGCGGCGTGTGGAAGGTGCGGCCGCGCTGCTGCAGCAGGCGTCCGATATGCTGCGCGCTGATCCCTACTCCGGACCTGCCAGGTGAGACTGACCCATTTACCCGCTTGGTAAGGGATGCTGCTCTGAACTCTATGCTCTGCTAATGGCACATATTGCACATACCCCTAACGCACCAGATGAGATATGTTGCAATGACCTCTTCGCCTGGCAAATAACATGCCTCGTACCGACCTCTACGCCCACCAGTTGGGACATGTTGCTTTAACCTTTACGCCCGGCAGAAGTAAGACAAGCACCATCCCCTACTTCGGATCTGATATGATGCACAGACCCCCACATCCTCCAGCTGTAACATACTGCACGGACTGTGGCAAAATATTACAAAATAAAAAATACTCTTGTTATGACTTTCCAGAAAAAAGCTGATAGAAGGTTCCCGAGGTATACTACAGGGAACCTCTGCACTTCTGCTTTGCTTTGATGAATCTGAAGTCAGGAAGATTGTTAAAGAATGTAAAAAGGTACGGTTTATACTCTTTCACGCCATGTATAAATTTACAATAGTTGAATAAGTTGCAAAAATATCAGTTGGTATGGGAAGTTAATTCCTCTAATGTGGAAAAGAGAGGATCACTAGCAGCGCGTGGTTGCAGGTGCTGGACTACCTGGGCGTGGCGGAGGTGATCGACACCATGGAGGATCTGGTGCAGTTCCTGCGGGACATCTCGCCTGCGCTCTCCCGTGCTGCCAGGGAGGTACGTCTCCCGACCTTCAGTCTTCAGAGAAGCTACATACAAATATATACACGCTTCTTTCCTATTGGTGTAGGAAGAGATTACGTTTTTATCCAACTACCTCTACTTCTCTTATTATTTTCACGGGTACTCTTGACTTGACCTCCCTTCATTATATCACCTATTTGGTAAGTGTGTTCGTGTGTGTATGTTCGCGGCAATTTTTTCTTACAACTCAATTTTAAGGCACTTGCCATCAACCGATAGAGCTGAAATTGTTGAAAATATGGCTGTTACATATTTTCGTGCAAGTATAGACTAATAAACTACTAAATTAGATGTGTATACGAGTAAGTTACAAGCTAGTATATTATTGTTTTTTTTTATCTCATGAGAGGAGGCTGAGAATCCGTCATGGATACCAACGCAACAGGCAAGCAGGGATGCGTTGATTATGTCGGACTCCTGGTGCTGTCGAGGCGGCTCGACCACACAGACCTACCGACTAAACTCAGCCTAGCCTTGGCCCTAATGGTCCTACGGCTTGAATGGAATGGTTGGCGCACTCTCAGGAGAGGGCACGTCAGCGCTGCCCTCCGAGGAGGACATATGCGCGAAAGAAGGCTCGGTACGCCAAAGTGGGTCCGGCCTTGAAATGATGGGGTCTACTCGTACATGTGCAGTAAGCTGCGAAGTATGGACTAACTAAGGGATTGCGGCGCAGATGCCAGCGTTAATGAATCGGGAGGGTCAGAAAGTACGTGTCTGGGTCGACGATATTCTGTATCACTAACGGATTCGGATGCCCTTCAGCGGTGGTGAAGAACCGCGAAAGTGTTTGTGTATGGTTTTGATTTCGAAATCGCGATGTATATCGCAATTCCGAACGTAGTATGTGAGGTATATTATTGGTGTATTTTACATTCATTTATTCTTTTTTTCTCATTATGGAAAGGCAAAGAGCGCTGTGTCCATACAGCCACGTCTTCACAAATGTTCGTGTTGTCATTAAGGATTATCTTGACACGTGGGCGTCGCACGTGTCAGTGTATGTATGGAGTGCGTGTGACGCGTTTGCATGGCAGTGTATGGGCGCAGGTGGCGGGGCGGGCGGGCGAGCTGACGCACCCGCCGCACGCGGCCACGCTGGCGCGCTGCCTCGACTCCGTCAAGCAGCTGGCGCCCGTGCTCATCTGCGCCATGAAGATCTACATACACATCCTCACCGAGGGTCAGCACCAGTGATGGCAATAACGACTGTTTTGTTATAATTAATAACACTGTTGTGTTATTTTCCTATAACGGTTATTGTAAACTGTTGTCTGTTATCCTGTTATATTGCTGTTTTGACAAATGTTGTTGAGTACGATTGTTATCGTTATTATAACTAGCTTAGTTATTCTTAACAATGATATGGCTTAGGACTGTCAGAATATTAGGCAGTAATTTAAATAATTTAAAACTTATTATCTAATCATTATAATTTTCTGGCGTATTTAAAAGTTCATTGATCTGTACATAATTTGTTATTTACATTATTTACATTCAATGCTTACATTATTTACTTATTGCAACGAATAATTTAATTTGCATACGCGCGATCGCACAACAGCAAATGATGCGTGACTAAAAAAATGACAACAGCTTAGGCACCAGCAAGCCAGCAACAGTTTACCCAATTGTTATTTCAAATCACACTGTAAATTAAAATGAGTCTAATTGTCATACGCGCGAAGGTACAAAATTGAGAATTTGGGATTAGTAAAATTACAAATAGAAATTTTATTTCCTTGTGAGAAAGGTTAATATTATAAAAATAAGCAGTCAGGCAACAGAGTGAGCGCCTACGCCTACACAACGGTTAGCTTTCTCTCGCTCGCACTTGTAGCTTGTAGCACAGTCGTACTCGCTCGCTCCGTGCCGCACACACGTCAACAGCAACAGCAGGATAACAGTATAAACCGTTGTTAAATAATGTGTTATTCGTTACGGGAAAATAATTCATTATATTATCTGTTATTCAAATAACGACCATTACTAATCAACACCGAAGCCTGCATCGTTTCAGCCCGCAGACGCCTTTCCGATCTTCATCAGATCCTCGGTCCTCGAGACTCCCTCCCTCGAGACTACGTAGAGTACGGCCAACGAGAAGCGATACAAAATGTAAACAAAACCAATGCAAGCTCAACAGGAAGAACAGAAGTGCATAACTTAATTACATACATACACTCACGCCTTTTTCCCACGGGGGTAGGCAGAGATTCGGTCCTTCCACTTGCTACGGTCCTTACATATTATCTCTTTCGCTTCATCTACTTTCATAACATTCCTCATACATGCTCGACGATTGCGGGTACTTCTGACCTGGCAGAATTACCCGCAGTTATTACTTAATTGCAGTTTGAATATATATTTTATTAAGTACGTTACAATATAGTTCTAGAAAATATCTGGCAAACCAAAAGAAAATAGACATTTCGTATATTTTAAAATTTACATTACAAATTATTTTTTAGATAGATTGATGAGTACATGAAGATATTTTATGTTACGTTTATATATATTATAAATGAGGATGTACTTGGGTACGGTTTCATCACTCACCACTCTTAATAAAACAATAATCAACAAAACGAAATAAAAGTAATTATATAAACAACTAGCTTTCTGCCCGCGGCTTCGCCTGCGTGGATTTCGGGATTGGGTCTATAGAGGGTTAAGGGTCATAGCTTTTGCCCACGGCTACATATGCGCGGAAGTCGATTTATGGCGCGAAGGTTTTATCGCGCTTCCCGTGGGACTATCCGTTTTTCCAAGATAAAAAATACCGCAATACCTTGCTCAAGAATCACTCTATCTATTGATGAAAACCGCATGAAAATCTGTGCAGTAGTTTTTGAGCGAAGCCTTTATTTGCGCATCCCGTGGGACCTGTCGATTTTTCCGGGATAAAAAGTAGCCTATGTTACTCGGGAATAATGTAGCTTTCCAAAGGTAAAAGAATTTTTGAAATCGGTTCAGTAGTTTCGGAGCCTATTCATTACAAACAAACAAACAAACAAACAAATCTTTCCTCTTTATAATATTAGTATAGACAAAAATAAAAAGTAACAAAATGTTGACAATAGGACAAATACACAAGATGGAAAGAGATAAATATAGATTGTCAACTTCACTATCGTTTTTAGGTAAATGACCTTTTGTATCGCTGCTAGTTGGCCGTGTATTCTCCTGCAGAGCAGAGCAAAGCAATTCTCCTGTCTCTGTGTCCTCCTCCTCGGAGCGTAGTCCTCTCTATTGACCATTGCTTAAACTTCCTCCTTCAATTTCAGCACCAGTAGCATTCAAAAATAATAATAAATTATACACTTATCATAATGCCACATCTAAGCTTTACTATTGGGGATGCTTTGGCCTAATCACTTTTTCAATTTAATCCTAAGTAAGCACTGAATCTCGCCCAATCACGCCTCTTTCTATGTTGGCGTTAGTCATAAATTCCATTAATTTCTATGCACGATTTTCTAAAGTGGAACTCCAATCAAATACGCACTTTATTGCTTTACATTAAAACTCAATTTAGATTGAAATGGCCGACACTTGAGGTATTAATACGCGTGCATTAAAATGCAATCTATACGGCTTTCAACGCATCCGTCTTATATCAATACAGTACCATTTGGATGGAGTTAGACGACCCTTCAAATATTTGAGTCTAAACGAAATGAACATAATGGTGGTCAGGCGATTAATACAGACTAACGGCCGTTTTCAATAACCTATTTAAGATCAAAGATAAATTGCTATCTCCGATTAGCAGTAAGCTGTTATCTATCTGTAGTCTGCGTTTCACAATCAGTATACGAGCTATCTATCTTTGTCTAACTAAGGATAGCTTTATGCCCTCTCGTCTATCCAAGCCCTGTAGAACGTTTTGTTCGTTGCTAACCATAAAGCTTTAGTACGTTTAAAACATATGTACAATTTATTGATATATTTTATATTTAAATATTATGTTGTAAAAAGTGCATACAATGTTACTATAATTGAAAAAAAAAATTCTTAGATCGTCATTTTCACTTTATTTGCTGGTGTTCTTTATAAAAATCATAGAACGAAACGTTTATAAATGACAAGTGATGTCATTCGAACATTACTGACAGATAATTTGTTGCCGCCAATTTGTGTGTATTACATATTTTTGATATAAAATATAAGCAAAAGTGGAAAAAATGAGTTCTGTAAGTATCTGGATTTACAATACTTTTGTAATTCGTTCAAGGTTATAATAGACTGCTTTTCTTTCAGTCAACGAAAGCAGCACCTATGACTAAAGATGAGACAATGCATCTAGTACAACTCATTGCAGCGATTCGAAATCGGTATCACTGTCACTGTCTTCATCACACTCTATTATCATATTCATTAATTCCATATCACTATCATCACTACTGTAGTTCTCCATTATGTAATTTAAGTTATAATGTTATTATAGTTAATTTTTCCGAAGCCTATCTGTGTTTTAATCCACCGATATTGACAGATAGCCAAATGTCGTCACTACAGATAGCTCCGCCTATCGGAGAGTAAGTTGAAACTTTTTTGAAATGCAGTTACGTCAGATTTGTATGAGCGTCCCTATCTCTAGTAAGCTATCCGTCCTCCCGACGATGGATAGGTAACTTCGGTAGGCGACGCTATCCATCAGTAGGTTATTGAAACGCAAGTTAGGGCATAAGGATAGATTTTACTATCTTTAGTAGCAAAAACAAAGGATAGATAGGTTATTGAAAACGGCCGTAAGACCCCTTTATATATGTATATATATATTACGGCCTATCAGTTAAATATATAAACGTAAGTACTATATTAACATTTGAAGAATTGAAAAGAAAAGCACAACATTCTAATCAAAAGAAGTCCATTATATAAAAAAAAAAACGAATCTATAAATCTAATATAATAATAATACTTTGTTTTCAAACACATGTATTTGTTATTTAACGCTTTTAGCTCCCTTCGTCAATACTTTTACTGAAGTAAGAATCTATACCAGAGTTCTCGTATTCGGTACCTCCAACTAACTTCAAAACAATAATACCTGCTTTGTTGTGTTTGGTTTATTGGTAGGCAGTGAAGCTACTGGGTTACGTGATTTCTTATGTTTTAGTACAGTGCTTCTTAAGGTCGTAAAGCTCCGTACATCTTGTAAGGTTTTTTGTTTCTTGCAGGCGGAAAGGGCATAGAGGAGGCGGCAGAGAATAGAAACTACCTAGCGCAGAAAATGGCCAATGAAATCCACGAGATCATTCGGTGAGTTCAGATTCACGCATACGCCAGCGTCGCTGGCCCCGTGATTTCGGTACTGGAACAAAAATGTATCTTTGTTGAGATTGGATCATTCGTACCCGGATCAGTACAAAGATTCGAATCAGTAAAGTGCTTCATTTGCATCATTTGTATCAGTGACTGTGAACCGAAAATCGGTAAATCGGTTCAGAGTCACTGTAACAAATATTCTGATATAAATATTGATACTCTATTGTAGCAGGTGTTATTTTGCGGAAGTCCATTGTATTACAAAGGATATTGTTTTTTGCTGATTCCGCGCAGTTGATGATGACTTGTCCAACAAGCAGACAAGGTCGACACGTGTTTCGTCTCTCAGCGAGACATCTTCAGATTGGACAAGTCATCATCAACTGCGCGGAATCAGCAAAAAACAATATCCTTTGTAATATAAATATTGATATTGATTCATTTGTATCAGTGACTGAATCAATCGTGCGAGCGCCCCGTATCGAATGAAACCGAGATGCAATTGAGCGACGTGATCCAAAGCGCTTCGATTCTGAACTATTTACTTATCTCAATCGTGCGAGCGCCGCGTGCCGATTGAAACCGAGATGCAATTGAGCGAATGATTCATTTGAAGCGCTGTTAGAGATTTGAATCAGTGAACCACTTGGAAGAAACGCCTCACTGAGTCGTTTCTGAAAAGATTGACACATCTCTATTTTTGACTGTATACATGTTTCTACAGAGTACTGCAGCTGACGTCTTACGTGGAAGATGGCGGCGAAAAGGATAACATTGCGGTCCTAAAGGCGCTACAAGCGCAGATACACTCTAAGATGGCGGCGGCGCATGAGTTCCTCAACGTGAGTCGTTGAGCTTTTTACGGTCGAGTAAACAGGATATTGTTTCCGATTATCCATATTTACCGCCTTTTCAATATGGCTCACATTTCATAATTTCGAAATTATTGTATATATTACTAGCTTTTGCCCGCGACTTCGTCCGCGTGGAATAGTGACTTCCGGCAGATTTTTGGTTTTTCCCACATAGTTCCCGTTCTTGCGGGATTTTCGGAATGGTCGAGTTTCCGCAGAATTTTTAGTATTATTATGTTGATACAACTTAAACAAATTATTTCGACCAAATTTGGTACCATAAAAACGGTCATTGTGACTAAACCTTAAAAGATAGACATATGCCGTCGCGGACTTTTTTTTAGATCATGTATAGAGGAATAATTCTTTCATACATATTTTTTGTGTATCTTGAACCGTTTTCGCAGCGCACGCAAAGAAAGCCTTCAAAAATGAATAATTTTCCCCGTTTTTTACACATTTACCGCTCTGTCTTTGCTCCTATTGGTCATAGCGTAATGTTATTTAGCCTATAGCCTTCCTCGATAAATGGACTATCCAACAAAAAAAGAATTATTCAAATCGCACCAGTAGTTTCGGAGATTAGCGCGTTCAAACAAACAAACAAACTCTTCAGCTTTATTATATTAGTATAGATAAACAGAGCTCGGAATTAGGTAGAGTTATTTATGTACTTGCATGGAAATGTTGATATTAATGTGGACCTTCCCGGGATTTCTAATGGACAATCCCGTGCGGCCAACAATATTACAAATAAATAATAATAAAAACCTCAGAGATATCACCACACGAAACACAATAGGAAACAAGTAAGCGCATTCGACGAACCGAAGTAAGCGAATGGGCTGAGTCAATGAGTAAACCGATTTATTGCTAACTAGCTGACCCGTGCCCACTTCGTTGGGCATAATATTAATAATCTCCGAAGCGAGCACGAACGCGAACCGAATTAAACCCGAAGCCATCGCGCGCCGTCCGCTGCTTTGGCCTTCACACTTATGACGATGAGTTTACTTGTTTTCATAGATTCATAATTTTTCGTAATATATGACTAATAAATATGACCTAATGATTTGAATTATTTTATTAATATAAAAAATTAAATTGTCTATGCTAATGTTAAAAAATATACTTTTTGTAATTTAAATATAAAAGTTAGACATACGCTGTCGTTGACTTTTTTGTAGGCATTTTCAAGCTCCACATTTTTTCTTTAGAACTCAAAAATATATCTTTCATAGTTAAGGCAGCGTTCGCAAGAAACGCTTTCATTCGACCGGTTTTTCTCCGATTCACTTTGCAAAAGGGGCTATCACATAAAAGCCTTTTTTTTCGGTTTTTTATATAACCTATGACACTCAGAAATAATGTGGCTTTCTATTGGTGAAAGAATTTTTAAAATCGGTTCAGTAAATCCCGAGATTACCCCTTACAATTTAACTAATATACAAACACACAAACTTTACTTCTTTATAATATTAGTATACGAGTAGATAGATAGTTTGAATGCGGTAATAAAGAGACAAAATTTAGTCCATTCTGTTAAGTGGGGATTGCTCCATATTTCCGCTATTGTATTCTTTGGTTCTCACAAGCTATGTTGTGTGAACTAGAAATGTGGCAACATTGCTCATGTTGGAATTTGTAACTTCGGACATTTGATGTCATTGATGTAAGTTTGGTAACGTAGCAAAGTTTAAATTGTTTAATAATTTTTTTTATTTAAAAACACGGGATTTTTTGCTGCTCTTTAAAATTAATCTCGGGATTTGTGGTATATCCATTCTATTCTTTCGTTGTATGAAATCAGTGGAAGTACATGAATAACTGTACCTTTTTTTTTTTTTTTTTTTGTTTCCCTGAGGAAAATACATTAAATTGCATACCCCGGCTGTAGCGAGCCGGGGTTATGTGGGGCTCTCCTCCCCAGAAGGGGGAGGCCTACCCACTAAAAACCTCAGGGATGGCCTTCCTCAGGCATGTAGGGAGCCCCCGGGAACAGAAAGCTCCTTCCGGGAACCCCCAGCCTCCGCTCCCCCGTCGACACAGGGGAGCCCTCCTCGGGGGAGGCTTACTACCTCCCCCGGTCCCCTCCACCGACGACGCCCCCCGGCCACGGAAGGGGCGTGGTCCATCCCGGGTCGCCGTAGCAGTCGCGACTTCCTCGCGCCCGCCGGCGACCCGCGGCGGCGCCGCAGCTGTGCTACCGAGCCCGGCGCCGCCTTCTTCGAGCGGGATCGGCCATCTCCCGACCCCGCTCGGCGGCCTCCTTCTGGAGCATCACTGCCTCACAGAAGGAGGCCACAGCCCTCCAACCTCCCTCGAGACAGATCTCGCCCGATCTCTGCGACCAAGACTCGGCGCTCGGAGGCCCACGCGGGGCACTCCGCCAGCGTATGCTGGGCCGAGTCGAGGTCGGATGCGCAGTGGTGACAATGTGTCGATCCCTCCCGTCCTATTCGACACAGATACTCACCGAAGCAGCCGTGCCCGGTGAGTATCTGAGTCAATCGGTAGGTGACCTCCTCCTTCCCGTGGAGCCAAGCTTCGAGGTGCGGGAGTACGGCACCGACGGCCCGCTGGCGTGCGCAGATCCGTAATTCGAGCTGCGCACGCCAGGCCGCCACAATCCGCCGGTGCCACTCCCGCTTAGGCACTTCGTGCGCGGGTTCCAGGGCGCTCCCCCCATCGCCCTCCCGGCCGACACGCCGCGACGCATACGTCGCCGCGTACATGTCGGCCAGGATGTCGAATGGGGGGGAGCGTCCCAGAACCGTCGCCGCCTCGTACGAGATTGTACGGTAGCCTCGCACGATCCGTATGGCCATTATCCGCTGCAGGCTCCGTAGCAGAGCTCTGCAGCGAGGGGACCTCGCGCAGTCTTGCGACCACACGGGAGCCCCATACATGGCCACGGATCGCACGACGCCCTCGTACAGGCGGCGAACTCCATCCCTCGGTCCACCGAGATTGGGCAGCAGGCGATGCAATGCGCCCGCCACCCTTTTGGCTCGGGGGACCAACCGCACGAAATGCTCCTCGAAGCTCCAGCGGCGGTCCAGGGTGAGGCCCAGGTACTTGATGTACGGCCCCACCGGGACCACCGCGTCACCCACCCGGATCCGGCAGCTGGGTGGTTCCCGGCGCCTCGGAAGGCCGTGGAACCATAGCGCCTCGGTTTTGTGAGGCGCTATTTCTAAACCCAGCCGCCGGATCGCCCGCACGACACATGCCACCCCAAGCTCGGCAAGCGTAAGCACCGGCCCGAAGTCGGCCCCAGTCGTAACGACGAGAGTGTCGTCAGCGTAGCAGACGACACTCACGCCGTCAGGAAGGCTGGTGCGAAGGACCGCGTCGTATGCGAGGTTCCATAGCAGGGGTCCCAACACCGACCCCTGCGGAACGCCGCATTCGACCCTCCTCGACGTTTCCATCCCGTCCCGTCCCATCACGCTGATCGTCCTGTCGCGCAGATAGTCCCCGACCACGGCCCGCAGGTAGGGAGGCAGCTCGTGGTATACGAGCGCCTCCCTAATAGCCTGCCAGGGGAGGGTGCCGAAGGCGTTGACGATGTCTAACGACACCGCCAACGCCACCCCCCCTGATCGGACTGCGGACTCCGACAGGGAACGAACACGCTGGACGGCGTCCAGAGTTGATCGTCCCCGCCGGAATCCAAATTGGCAGTCCGATAGGTCGGGACCCGCGCGCGACAGGTGCTCGCTGATACGAGCGGAGATAACCCTTTCGAAGAGTTTCCCCGCCTCGTTCAGCAAGCAGATCGGACGGAACGAAGACGGAACGTCGCCGGTCCTTCCCTCCTTCCTGAGGAGCACCAGCCTGGCCGACTTCCAGTCGACGGGGAACACGCCCTCACGGAGACAGCTCGTGAAGAGCTGCCTCACCGTGCTCCCCAATGAATAACTGTACCTAATTCCGACCTCTAATTATAAATTAGGTTCGTTCGTTATAATTTCAAATGAATATTTTATTTATTATGATAATGAAATTGTCTAAAAAAATGTACATAATTCTCAATACAGGATCCGGATGCGTTGAGAAACAGTTCCGGCGAGAGAGCACTTCGTTCCGTCCTTACGTCGGGGCAGCGCGCCGCCGACCACGTGCCCTCTGCTTTGCCGGTGTTAAGGTTAGTCATTCTGGATTCCTGAGTCTTCCCGACTCATTTTTTGTCAAACTCAAGTGAAAACCGAACTTTATTTATTTAATAATAAACATAAAAACGGGTTACAGCCAATTAAAACAAAAAAAAATCTATATCGAAACTTAAAACTAGGTTGAAACTTAATATATGTGTAAACGTGATCCTTTTGATTCGATCCAAAGACGCGCTGAGCGTATCGTTGACGATCCCATACTCACATGCGGTATTAAGCCCTTAAGTCTGAGAAGAGACTGTGCCTCTTTGTGTGTGTTCTATCGCTTATACAACGGGTTGTGTTCCAAAGAATTGTTCGACATGATGCCCACGGCCACATTCTACCATCGCACCGCTCGCCATCGGCAGGGTGTTCATCCTCACATGCTGGAGCCTAAATGGTCACGCACAGTGCGGTTTCAACGTAATTTCCTTCCGCGCACGCTCCGATTGTGGAACGAGCTCCCTGCTGAGGCTTTCCCGGGGGATTACAGTATGGGGTTCTTCAAAAAGGGAGTAAATAGGTTTTTAAAAAGGTCGGCAAAGCGTTTGTGATGCCCCTAGTGTTGCAAGCGTCCATAGGCGACGGTGACTGCTTACCATCAGGCAGGCCGTAAGCCTTTTTGCTACCGTTGTAGTATAAAAAAAAAAAAAAACGTGCAGTAAATATACAACTGTCAAGTTGATATGTTGGAATAACAAAACCCAATTTCGGAATAACAAGGATAAAAAGAAGAAACAATACATAAATGATTTACAATCAAACAGTAACTTACTTTAAATTATTAAACAATAAATTCTTAAAACTATTAAAACTACAATAAAAAATATCGGCATGAAATTCTGCGCCTGCGCAATCCCTGGCGAGCTCATCGCACTGACGACACATTCTAGCCAAGGGATTATACATAATAAGAAGTGTTGTTCAAGAAAGCTCGTAGTGAAAATAATTCAAATTTACAAGAACGGTGTACGCAACTTTGTATCGTCTAAGAGCTCGTCGCTATAGGATAGTGTGCTAAAATGCTGGTGGCGTTACAGTGCTGTATAGCAACACTATTTATTTTACCAAAGAAATTGTCTCAATTTTTTTATAATCATAAACTTTATTGAAATGTTTACAATACCAGTTATTAGTTCTAGTGTCAATCTACTTATCAATACATTAATCACTTGTGAATAGGCTTAACACTTATTTATACATATTATAATTATATACAATTTTTTATATTAGCTTCACTTGTAACAATGTAAGAAAATCTTATCTTGATTTGACTTTAAATCTTAATTTGACCCTCTTCCCGGTCTCCGGTTGAGCTGAAATTTTGCATGCACGTGTAAGTCGGATGACAATGCACGGTTATGTACGTGACGTCATTCTAAATCCATCATGGCGGCATTACCAAGATGGCGGATAAATTATTTTTAATGCATCCCTACAATATGGGTATCAAATGAAAGGGCTTGCAAAGAACATCTCGATAAATAATGTTACGTCACTCTTAATCCAATATGGCGGACTTTCCCAAGATGGCGGACCAATTATGTATAATACGACTTGATATGAATTTGAATATCGATTTGACGACCTCCATAGTCGAGTGGATAATACACCGGTTTCAAGGTGTCGCCATCTCTGAGGTCCCGGGTTCGAATCCCGGTGGGGGCAGATGTTTGTGTGATGAATGCGAGCATTTGTACCTTAGTCATGGTTGTTGATATATATTTCAATAAAAATTATTTATGTATGTATAATATATGTATGTCTATCCGTTACCCTAGATCCCATTGCACAAGCCTTATAGAGCTTAGTTTGGGCTAGGCTAATTGGTGTAAGTGTAACAAATATTTATTATATTTATTATTATTATTAATACACCCCTACAATATGGGTATCAAATGAAGGGGTTCGTTAAGCTTGGTTTTTAAGTCGGAAAATAAATTTAAAGTAAAAAAAAATTAAATGCGCTAAAAAGAACAAAATAAACTTTTACATATAAAAGCTTATTGATAATAATAATAAGTGCGTACGGAACTGCCATAAACGTCCCATCAGTGCAGTCAGTCTCCCTCAGGGCAGCTTGTGGCGAGCTGTCGGTGAGTTGCGTCACCGAGGGTACCGATGTGCTTCATTGGCCGTATGCCACCCGCCTCTGTCTTGCCTTAGCCAGCCGGACAGAGTGGAGTCGCAAGAGCAGATGCTCGAAGGGTGGAAGAGTAATAATGTCATAACGCCGACGGCGTCTCGATCGCTGTCGCAGACACACCTCTCTACACCCTTAGCCGTTCACACCAATGTTGCTCTCTTCGCACCAATATTTTTGAGGGGCGCATTCAGTGAGCGGCAAGTCACCATCGGCCATATTTAAATCAATTAGAAGGCTTCGAGAAGGCAGCTGACCGGAGTCTCTTCCACGAACGTTTTGACCAGTAATGAGAATAGTTTCTGATGAGGCATTTATGGCAGTTTTAGAGGCATTAAATGCCCCACCAGCGGGCGATGGGATCGTCACTTCCCTGCGCACTATTTTTATTATTACTAGTGCTCGGAATAGGTAGTTTAATTTTATGTACTTGCGATTTTGTGACATCAATAGTATGGATATGCCTGGGAACTTACTATTTTCAGAGATTGTAAAAATATTATATTGAACTTTCAAAATAGTATTTTATCGTTTAGTTTATTGTTGTAATAATAAGTTATAAACATAAAATAATAGGATTATTGTTTTATTATTATTATTTAATATTAATAAAAAAACTTG
This sequence comes from Scirpophaga incertulas, assembly GCA_036419045.1. Taxonomy (NCBI): domain Eukaryota; kingdom Metazoa; phylum Arthropoda; class Insecta; order Lepidoptera; family Crambidae; genus Scirpophaga; species Scirpophaga incertulas. Next base: position 39,536,632 of record CM071629.1, on the reverse strand, counting down.
AAAATATTATAGATCGAAATCCTGATTTAGATTTTATGATTGACCTAAATAAAGAAATCGAAAATTTTTTGGACGCTGATTCCTTACAAAATAGTTATAATTATGCTCCCTTGACTTCTGTTGACGTGGAAAGATCTTTTCCGCTTTATAAATGGATTATGAATATGAAAAGAAATTCCTTGACACCCAGTAATACCGAGAAAATCATAGTATTATTTTATAATAAACATGACGATCATGATTATGTTGGCGATCTTCAATTCGAAGACGAATAATTACACCATCGGAACAACACTATGTACTTTAATGTTAATATAAATATATGTTTATTTTCAAATTTGTTTTATATTGTAAACTTGCAATAAATGTCTGTAATATCTGAACAAGATTTTTCTCCTTCTACTCACTCCTATAAACCTACAAATAAACAATAAGTGTAATTTTCATGATTATATAAAATGACATGATTTCCATTGCATTGCATTATTTAAGGTCCCGGAAATCACGCAGATTTTTTTTTTATTCCATACGGTGGCAGACGAGCAAATGTCCCACCTGATGGTAAGTGGTAACCATCGCTCATGGACATCTGCAGTGAAAGCAGCACAGCTGAGCCGCTGCCTACCTGGAGAGAAATACTCTTTTTAAGCCTCGTTTGAAGTTAGACATATCGTAGCGCTCAGGAAACATCGCAGCTGGGAGCTCATTCCAGAGTTTGCATGTACGCGGAAGGAATGAACGCTGAAACCGAACTGTACTAGACAAGATCGGTTCCAGGTGATATGGATGAACTCTACTGCGGTGGCGGGTGGTGCGATGGTAAAAAGGTGACGAAGGCACCATTGCAAATAATTCCTCAGAGCACTCTCCGTTAAAGAGCCTATAAAAAGAACACACAGAGAAGCCAAAGTCTCTCCGCTGCTCTAAGGTCTCTGTTGAGGCCGTAATATTGGATCACCGATGATACGGAAAGCACGCCTTTGCAGGGAGTCAGAAGGGTCGAGTTGATATTTGGGGGCTCCAGCCCAGAGGTGTGAGCAGTACTCCATATGCGGCCGTATTTGAGCTTTATAAATAATAGTATTTGAGCTTTATTTTAGGTTTATCCATGTTACGCTTACATTGACTTTCTTTCTGCAAGTACATAAAATTAAACTACCTATTCTGAGCACTAATTATTACTATATATTACTGTGTTTTTATATTTAACAACGGTATCCCGACAAACCGTTAATTACCCGACTGGTAGCGTAAAGTAACAAATTTATTCAACCGGAAATGATGTTTCCAGATCCGCGGGCATTAACGCGGATAACCTCTGCGATGAGAGACAGTACGGACGCGGCCGCGAAGCTAAGGTGAGGAATTCAATTTAGTTATTTACTAGCGACCCGCCCCGGCTTCGCACGGGTGCAGTGAAAAAATGGTTATGGTGGGTTATCCCTAAGAGATAGACATATACCATCGCGGACTTTTTTGTGGATTTTTGTAAGTTGTACAATACTGTAGTACATTATTTTGGTCTATCTCGTAGGGTTCAGCCAGCGTTTGCAATATAAGCGCAAAAAAACGTGCTTATTTACGACATCACATTAGAAACCTTTAAATTTATCACTGTTTCTCTACTATATTATGCATTTATTATACATACAAACCTTCCTTAAGAATCACTCTATCTATTAAAAAAAACCGGCGTCAAAATCCGTTGAGTAGTTTTAAAGATCTAAGCATACATACGGACATACAGCGAAATCGACTTTGTTTTATACTATGTATTGATTATTGTGAGTTGAAAAGAGTCAGCGATAGTGAGTAGATTTCTAATCCCCAAGGGGGTGAAACGTACCCACGCGTACGAAGTCGCGTGCGAAGTAGAGATGTGTCAATCTTTACAGAAACGACTCAGTGAGTCGTTTCTTCCGAGTGATTCACTGATTCACACCTCTAACAGCGCTTCAAATGAATCATTCGTTCAATTGCATCTCGGTTTCAATCGGCACGCGGCGCTCGCACGATTGAGATAAGTAAATAATTCAGTCGGAGCGCTTCGGATCACGTCGCTCATTGCATCTCGGTTTCATTCGATACGCGACGCTTACACGATTGACTCAGAGTCACTGATACAAATGAATCAATATTAATATTTATATCACTGAAGGTGAACATAGATATGTTAAATCATTTTATTTGGAAATTACATCAAAATATAAGCATATTTGTTTTGATAAATGAAGCGAATATTTCGATAAACGGTCAAAAGAAAAAGGCATTTGGTATAAAATTATCCAATGTCAGCCTCCTCGTCACCCATGGTTTTACAATGTTAAATTAAGTAGAGAATATACAGTGCTATTTAATAGATTACGTTCTGGACATTATCCATTCAACAAGTTTGGATATTTAATGAAAAAAATTGAATCTCCTAACTGTGAAATTGGTGGTACTATGGAAGATGTCCAACACTTGTTGGTGGAATGTGTGCGTTATTAAGATGCTAGGAGAGATTTAATAACAGATTAAAAAATTAATATTACGGATGTTGGTATGTTCCACAGTATTCTGGCCCAGCCAACTTCCAAAGAGGCCCATATGTTAAATCCAAATTCAAAATCATTTATTCAGTCTAGGCTGTTACAAGCACTTGTGAAAGTCGTAAAGCTACGCCATCGGTTCGCAAATCTACGGCGGGAGACCTTGTACTGAGAAGAACCGGCAAGAAACTCAGCAAAGGCTGTTTTTACCTTGTATTAAATAAATAGATTTTAATACAGGGAATGTACTGTGCCCGCCGCGACTACCTTGAGATTAACTGTGATTGTATATGTTCCGTATTATGTATGATTATGTATATGTTCCGATAGGACTGACATATCCATTTGGATAAAAGTCCTTTTGAAATAAAGAGAAAAAAAATGTATATCAGTGTATTTGTATCATATATAGACATCGGATAATCGGATGTATATTTACCTAAAGTTAGTTTAAGACAAAGTATGGAAACGGCTTTGTTAAATAAAAATCCCGGGATTGCGGAATCGGATAGCCGGATGTTTATTTATTTACTTAATTTAGTTTTTGACAAAGTATGGAACTGTCTTTTCATTTTATTTCCATAAATAAAAATCCCGGAATTCCGGTACTGTAGAACATTTTGGTAATGCAAAACTAGTCGGTAATGTGAGCTTAAAAACGACGTTACATGAAGGTTAGTTGCAGTTCCCCGTGTGATTTGTGAGTAGTCAAACTAGCTCACTATTTTCGTATAACACTCTTCATGTAATAAATCGTACATTCATAAATCGCACGGGGAACTGAAACTAAACTTCATGTAAATACGTATGCATAGTTGTATAAATGAACCCGGAGTCTCGGTCTTTTGAAAATAAATACCACGTGCTAATTTAGTAATTTTCAAACAATATCACTACGTTAAATTTGCAGTCCCGTATTTTCCCGGGATTTTTATTTAACAAAATGTATTTTGAAAAGCCGCTTCCATAATTTGTGAGCCAAAAATTAACTTTAGGTGAATATGCATCCGATTATCCGATCTCTAATCATATATCAGCCTATTTATCCGAGATCTGGTTTTAATTGACGATTGTGTAAAAATGTAGGGAGAAAAAAATAGCCCCTGCTGGTTCTTCCAGTATAAGGTCTCGCGTCGTAGTCTTGCGAACCATTTGTGAAAATTCTATTTGAAGAATGTATTTTTGATAAAACTACAATGGACTATTAATGACCAACTAAGGATGTCTCTTCTAGACGACACACAGACCCACAAGAGAGATTTATTCTTTCTTTTTCATTCTATTTTGAGCTCCGGGCTTAAGGATAAACACAATGACAGAATGTTAAGTTTTGTTATACATTCATTGTATTTAAGATCTCAAGTTTATAATTAAAATAATAGTTCTCTATGGATCCCATCACGGCTAACCCCTATTGGTTTATAATAGTATATCTATACTAATATATAAAGCTGAAGAGTTTGTTTGTTTGTTTGTTTGAACGCGCTAATCTCCGAAACTACTGGTGCGATTTGAATAATTCTTTTTTTGTTGGATAGTCCATTTATCGAGGAAGGCTATAGGCTAAATAACATTACGCTATGACCAATAGGAGCAAAGACAGAGCGGTAAATGTGTAAAAAACGGGGAAAATTATTCATTTTTGAAGGCTTTCTTTGCGTGCGCTGCGAAAACGGTTCAAGATACACAAAAAATATGTATGAAAGAATTATTCCTCTATACATGATCTAAAAAAAAGTCCGCGACGGCATATGTCTATCTTTTAAGGTTTAGTCACAATGACCGTTTTTATGGTACCAAATTTGGTCGAAATAAAATTTGTTTAAGTTGTATCAACATAATAATATAATCTTTATTCAAATATAAATTATAAATATGTTGTTGGTTAACCAAAAATCTGCCGGAAGTCACTATTCCACGCGACGAAGTCGCGGCAAAAGCTAGTAAGGTATATAATAGGTTAATAAGTATAATAGAATAGAACTCATAATGTTTTTGAATAAGCCGGCTTAATCTACGATGTATGGCTTTATTTAAATACTAGCTGACCCGTGCCCACTTCGTTGGGCATAATACAATATTAATAATCCCCGAAACGAGCACGAACGCGAACCGAATTAAACCCGAAGCCATCGCGCGCCGTCCGCTGCTTTGGCCTTCACACTTATGACGATGAGTTTACTTGTTTTCATAGATTCATAATTTTTCGGAATATATGACTAATAAATATGACCTAATGATTTGAATTATTTTATTAATTAATTAAAAAATTAAATTGTCTATGCTAATGTTAAAAAAATATACTTTTTGTAATTTAAATATAAAAGTTAGACATACGCTGTCGTTGACTTTTTTGTAGGCATTTTCAAGCTCCACATTTTTCTCTAGAACTCAAAAATATATCTTCATAGTTAAGGCAGCGTTCGCAAGAAACGCTTTCATTCGACCGGTTTTTCTCCGATTCACTTTGCAAAACGGGTTACCACATAAATGCCTTTTTATTTTTCGGTTTTTTATATAACCTATGACACTCAGCAATAATGTGGCTTTCTATTGGTGAAAGAATTTTTAAAATCGGTTCCGTAGATCCCGAGATTACCCTTTACAATTTAACAAATATACAAACACACAAACTTTACTTCTTTATAATATTAGTATAGAAAAGAATTAAAAAAAAAGCTACAATGGAGGGGAATTCCAGGCGCTGAACTTGGCCGGGGAGCTCCGCAAACAACTGAATGAGGTCGACAGCATCGTCAACGAGGGGGTGCGCGCCGCGGACAAGCAGGGCGGGAACACCATGCAGGCCAGGTATACCCCAGGCCCACCTGCTGCTTCTCCTATCGTACTTGGAAAGTGAACATTTTTTTTGCAAAATGTTCCCTTCTTTTTTTCTTGACGGACCTATGCTGAAGCCTCAGATGGCTATGTTCGGCTTTGCAATGAGTGCGATTTTGGAACAGGAGACGAATTTTTGAAACAATAGAAAACCAATACCCATTCGAAATCGTAAGATTCGATACGAATTACCGAATTCACTATTTCTGAACTTTCATTTCGTGCGTTTGTGGTTTAACCCACTCGTTTTTTATTTCTACTAGTAGAATATCCAACGCTGACGTGACCTTGACAGTGTTTTTACTTTGGTTAATGTAAGGCTTGCAAATAGGTACATAATAATAAGTAAATATTGTTTGAGTATATATATTAAAATTTTTGTTGTTGTGATTTTTTTTTTTTGCGTGAAACGGAGTCTAATTAAGAATTTGTTTTTAATGACAACACTGAATTCGAGTGATTCAAAAATCTATAAAATTGCAAGCAGTAAAAAATAATTTCACGCACGATTTGTATTCGTATTCGAATTCCAAATTCACGGCTAATGATTCAAAAATACGTCTCCAGAAAGAAAGAAAGAAAATACGTTTATTCTGACACAACATAAGAAAAAGTAACATTACAAATTTGCCAGCGGAATTGTCTCACGGCTGCTGTGCCAAAACAGGTAGCCAATTCAGCATATTTGTCAGGTTTATTAGTCCTGACGCTGATTTTCTATTGCGCCTTAATTTTTTTCTTCTTCCGACAGCTGAATGTCAATATTTCAATTTTACCAAAAATATATAAATATAATATAAATAAAGAAGACCAGACAAAGGTTCGAGACCTGCGTGCTAACGACATCGAGTCGACCAACTTGAGCGCGCCGGCCCAGTGTTTGACGCTCAAGTGTGGTGAGAGACTTTGAGAATTTACCCGGTGCGTGACGTACCGGGTGTATGTTTTTTTTTTTTTTTTTTTATTTATTTGAACAAATAGGTTTACATTTATAAAAATATATATAAAACTCGCCAAACATTATGTTTATGGGCGAGATGCGCTCTTTTCTTTATCCATAAATATAACCTACTTACTATAATCTAACCACATTACGCGCGATCCGAGTGCAGCCGGGCATGCATAAGATATAACTCAATATACGTAAACTACAGTAAAGCAAAATACTTACTTTAAAGCATAGCTTATTTATTAAATGTTTTTTTATTATAAAAGTTAATTCAGTACGAGTAAATTTTTAAAATGCAATTTAAACTGGTACGTTAATCTCATCTCATCTCCCGACCGCACCGCCGTCGCGCCGACACTGTGATATACCTAATAAATAATAATTGACAATCAATATAATTTACACAATAGATGTATTATATACTAGCGTACGCTAGTCTATAATATATCTATGATTTACACAGACTTGATCTAACCTACATTATCGAGCAAAACAGCTCGTAGCTTTGATTTTAGCACCGCTTTAGTAAATTTCGGACATTTTCTTAATAGTTCGAACTTATTATAAATTTTAGGTACCAAGTATTTTGGCAGTCTTTGACCATAATAATTTTTCACACCTGGTTGTATCAACTTTTTTTCTCTTACACTTTTTGTATTATATTTATTTATTACCATATTTTTAAATTCTCCACTGAAATAATATTCTAACCCTATTAAATATTTGACTTTATAATCTATTGGTAAAATATTACAAATGCTGAACAGTTTGTCATAATCTTTGTTACACATATTTTTTACTTTTTTGCTAACTAAATACTTAAGTAGTCTTTTCTGGATGTTTTTGATACTCTGTAAATACGTGTTAAATGTTCGACCGTATACTATCAGACCGTAGCTTATAATTGAATCTGCAAGTGCATGATATATTACACACATGGTTTTCCTGTTGACTATCTTTTTAAGCTGAAAAAATTTTCCTAATGTTGACCTTAGCCTATTACAGACATCATTAACGTGGTGTTTCCAATTAAAGTGTGTATCTATTTTTAAACCTAAATACTTAAAATCCTTAACAAACTCTATTTTAGAACAATGACAATTATATTTATTATTATGTAGGCAACTATAAGAATGGCCGACAACTGCATAATTTTCTATTTGCACTATCTTAGCAACGCGATTATGTGGCGAGTATATATGCATGCATTTCGTCTTATTCATATTAAGTATAATCCCGTTGTCGTGGGCCCATTTTGTTATATGTTCAAAGTCATCTTGCACATGTTTTTGTGCTTCTGAAATGTCCCTAGACGCGAAAACAATACACATATCATCCGCGTACATATATACTCGGCACTCGCGTACTACATTGGCCACACTGTTGACATGCATGATGTATCCTACGGGCCCGAACACCGACCCGGTGGGCACGCCCAGCTCCACGGCCTCCTTCTTACCCATCACGCCGTTTACGCAGGTACTTATTTTTCGATCGCTGAGGTAATTCTTAAACCAGTCGTTGGTCGGACCACGTATTCCACACTCATCCATCGCCTTCAGCAGCATGCTGTGGTCAAGAGTATCAAATGCCTTTTTATAGTCGATAAACAGAGCTATCAACTGCTTACCGGAGTCCAGGGCCTCATTTACATAGTCCGCGAAACTAATTAGGGCTGAACTAGTGCTGCGCCCTCTCCTAAAACCATGTTGGCTATTGCTCAAGATATTATATTTTTCTAAAAAAGTGCTAATCTGATTCATAACACATTTTTCGACAATTTTGTTTACCACTGATAATATTGCTATCGGCCTATAATTTACATACTCTAAATGGCTTCCGGATTTATATATAGGGCGTATAATAGCATGTTTTAATTGTTCAGGATACATGGATTTAGTTAGGCACAAGTTAACAAAGTTAGCTAAAATTGGACTTAGTTTGTTACATAAGTATTTAATATCCTTAGCCCTAATTCCATCGGAACCCGACGCCTTATCGCTTGATAACTGATATATAACCTTCTTAACATCATAGGATGTTACTTTTTTAAATCTAAAACTAACAATACTAGGATTTACGTAGCTATCTCTATTCAGCAGTCTAACATTACAGTTATGTTTAATATCTTGTATTTCCTGAGTAAATGTTTTTGAAAAATTTGTACATATTTGACTAATATTTTCTACCTTACCTAAATAATTTAAAATTACCTCATCTACATTCCTCTTTGTACTCCCCAGCCATGAATTTATATTTACCCATATTTTTCTCAAATCGCCATTGCATTTTTTTATTTGAGCTTGCCGGTATTTATTTTTTGCCTCGTTTATTAATTTGCTGACTTTATTTCTAAATTTTGTGTATTCTAAGCGCTTAGTCATATTATTGGGTGTCGATTTCCATGTTTTAAATAAAATAATCTCTTTGTAACAGCATTTTATACAGGTAGTTATCTATCCATGGCTGTTTGTTTTTACGTTTAAGAGTTTTACTAACTATTGTGCATTCCATATATATATCTCTAAACACAGAATACAAAGTATTATATAAACTTATCGGACAATTAATTGAATCTAATTGCGTCCAGTCATATGCATCTAATTTTTGTCGCACTAGCTTGTCGCCAATCACCTGTTGCGCACTATTACTACATTCACTGTCAAGGTCACGCTTACCGTACAAGTCCAACGAAAGGCCTACCGCATGATGATCCGATATGCGAGTCTCGAGAACGAATGATGAAATTTGTGACTCGTTACCTCTCGCTCGCACCCATACATGATCCAAGCAAGATGTTTGTAGTCGTCCGTCCACTATCGCCTCGCGCGTTATCTCGCTGTCTGGTGTAACACACATAAGACCGTACTCACACAGGGTGTTTTTGTATTTCATAATAGTCGGCGAAACTTTATTATGCAATAAGTTAATATTTGTGTCGCCTATAAGTATAACATTCTCTGCCGCCGGAATTGTATTCATAATCGATTTCAATTGTTCTATAAATCTTACAGAATTTTTATTTGGTGGCTTGTACACCGCACAGATATTTGTAATTCTATTTTCTATTTTAAGTTTTCCATGTATAAATTCCAGATCCTCCATCCTTGTATTGTGCACATTAAAACACAAGCTATCCTTGACATATATTAATATTCCTCCTCCCCTTTTCGTTTCCCTTGTTCGTATAAATTGATTATATCCTGATATTCTATAAAGAGGCATTTCACTTTCCTTGATATTTATTTCACTTAGTATTAGAATGTCAATATTGTATTTGTTTTTATCTATATTCAGTAACAGTTCATTGAAATTTTTTCTAAGAGAATTTATATTCAGGTGTAAAATATGTATCTTGCCATTTTGTTGCACACATAAATAGTTGGTGAGCGTTGTTATGTTATTGAATCTATTGTATACAAAATCATTTGTTATTTCTTCAATCTGATTGAATTTTACTGTTACAAAAAAACACGTAGTGTGGACCCGTCCGCTATTTGCGTGCGTAAGTATTTATTTACGATCATTCGTTTCCTTCAAAAACCAGTAAGTCACTCTCTGATCGTATATTATATATCTTTTTTAACTCGCTATTTCTTTTTGCTAGAATGTTGCCATTCTGTACCCATATATACTGAAAGCCCTTGGTTTTAAGGGTATTTCTTGCAAACCATAAAAGCTGGCGCTTGCATCTTGGGAGATCCTCGTTGATAAATATTCGCCCCTCGCTGCCGTTGCCATATACTGTGTTATTAGTTAATGTTTTGTTCTCTTTTCTAGCTGCAAGCCAGCTGTTTCGAGCATTTTTCGAACGCAGGGTAACTAATACGTTTTTAGGCCTCGGATCATCTTTTTTGTCATGTCCTACCCTCTGTGCACACTCGACGTCATCAGGGTTAAGATTTATTTTTAAGGCTAATTTTTGTACAACGGTGGTGGTATTCTCATTAGGAATCATCTCCAAGCCATGTATTTCAATATTCTTTGCCTTGGATTGCATTTCAAGCTCCATCACTCTCTCCTCTAGCGCTTTGTTGCACTTTTCGAAAAACACATTTTTTTGCTCTAATGATTTTATCTTCTTTTGAGACTCTTCCTTGTATTTAATGAGACACTGATACTCTTCGGCGTAGAATTCTACATGACTTTTAAGGTCTTCTAGTTTTTTCTCAACACTGTATAGTATTTCTAGTTTTGAGTTGATTTCAAGTAATACTTTCTCATTAGTACCTTCACTCGTTGTGATTGCAATCTTTGATGAAGAGGATGCCGTTGCCGACTGCTCCAGAGTATTTTTGAAGCAATTCTCACAGTACTGGTTATGTAGAAACTTAGAGTTTTGCACACACTTTCTATGATAGACTGATTCACAGCTACCTTTACACTGTACCACTTCATCTTTGGTCATCGACACGAAAAGCTTACACTTACTACACTTGGACTGCACCATTGCTAATTCGCACGGAGACTTATAGTTAGGTATGTATACTTCGATTGACAAACGTTAGCGTATTCCGATGCTTACAATACGTCCGTACGCAGCGAGCGCGAATGCGAACTGCTTGACGAGGGGTGTGTAGCCAGGGTCGTCGCGCTCGTTAACGAGCGCTGTGATTGAGCGAGAAACGTGGGCGTGTGGCGTGAGGGACAACGCGGTTGGTGGCCGGCGGAAGGGATTCGTTTACGCGGGTGATTGGGGCGGGCGAGTCGGATAAGACCAAATGCTATCCTTTATATTTTCTAGTGCATAAAGGACATTGTTCCGGCTCCATACATGTTCTGCCTAAGAACCGTTCGAAATGAAAGTGACTTATATAAACTCTTAAAATTATATGGAATCCTATGAAATAAGTTTTCACGAACGGACACTTCAGGAAACTAAAATAATTACGAAAAAAAGTTAATATTTTGAGGTTATAAATAAAAAATAACTAACCTTGCGTGAAGTATCAGAGTAGTAATATCAAAGTAATATTAACAATACTATGTACAGCTATATATTCTCTTCTAGAACTAGGAAAGACTACTCTACTAGATACTAGGAAAAGAGATAGTACCTAGTCAAGTTTAAGATAATTCTGCGACAATTATCATTTTACAAAATCCAGTCCTATACACACATCCGAGTCTACCAAGTACCTACGCAATGTAATCGGAGTCTGTAATCAAGCCAAAGTTGTTAGAATAAAACCATGAAACGCATAGAAAATCACAAAAGAAATGATAGTCGCAAAGCAATCAAAAATTAAATGAAACGGACACAGATAAGGTATGAAGTACACCAGTGTTGCCAATTACGAAAACTATAATACTCGAATGCCAAGCTAGAAATTCGCGATTTCGCTTAAAAAATATATAATACTAGTTTTTTTCTAGCTAGTCAATTTAGGTATTTAAATGAATAAAGTGTTATCAACTAACAAACTGACGGAAAACATTTTATACGGCATCAATAATTGTGACCCAACTTTTTATTTGGAATTTATTTATTTGAAGTGTCCGTGGAATACTAAAATATGTTTCAAATAATATAAAAATAAATACAAATTATAGTATAATTTATATTCACATCGGTTCTTAGGCCAAAATTGAACAATGTCCTTTACTGGTTGTTTCTATATTCTCAAATACACGAATATTATAAGCGCGAATCTTTGTATGGGCGGATGTTAGTTAGTACTTCACGAAAAAACTGCTGAATGAATTTCAATGAAACTATACGGGCATCGACTAGTAAAGACATATTAATATTCTTCCCATAAATTAAACCCATCTTTGCATAATTAATAAGAGTTTTGTCTTAAAAACTTCGGTATGGGAAATAATGAATTGCAGTTATGGGGAAGAATTAATGAATCGCTTTGCTATTTGCAAAAAAAAATATAAATACTATTATTATAGATTTTTGTAAACACTAAAAGAAAATAATTAAAAATAAAAAAATCACACTAGATTGAACATTTTATTTTAATTATCGTTTTTACATACATACGTACATATATACTCAGGCCTCTTTCCCATGGGGGTAGGCAGTGATTACAGTTCCCTACTTGCTACGATCCAAACATACTTCCCTAGCTCGTAGTTATGGATACTCTTGACCTGACCTTCCTTCAGTATATATCACCGATTTGGTCCAAGTATGTTCATCTAGGTCTTCCCCTAGCAACTGGCCCATTCATATGTGTCTTATAAATTTCTTTCGTCAGTCATCTTTCGTCAATCTTTTCTCGTCTCTCGTTCGTCGATTTTTGTCATTACATTTTTTATTACACCGCGCATTTCCCTTATCGCACTATTTCGCAATTTATCCTTCATCGTCACTCCAGCCATTCCTGTCAAAGCTCTGCATTCATCTAGCTTTTAACCTTTTGCTCCATATGCACCGTCTCCGGTATGAGGGACCGGCCTACCCACTAAAACCCCCCGTTGTCTGACTGAATCTACAATCACGTTGTTCTACCTAGTGTTGCAAGGTCGCCGGTAGTAATGGTCGTTATTTCAATAACAGATAATATAATGAATTATTTTCCCGCAACGAATAACACATTATTTAACAACGGCTTATACTGTTATACTGCTGTCGCTGTTGACAAAAGAATCAGCTAGTCGCGTTGTTGTTGTTGCCACTTGAACCGTTGTGTAGATGTAGGCGCTCGCTCTGTTGCCTGATTGCTTATTCTTACAATATTAACCTTTCTCACAATGAAATAAAGTTCCTATTGGTTTATTTCTTATAGTAATTTTACTAATCCCAAATTCACAATTTTGTACCTTCGCGCGTATGACAATTAGATTCATTTTGATTTACAGTGTGATTTGAAATAACAATTAGGTAAATTGTTGCTGGCTTGCTGGTTCCTAAACTGTTGTCTTTTTTTAGTTGCGCATTATTTGCAGTTGTGTGATCGTTGCAATAATTAGTGTCGTGTACTTTTGAAGTAACTAATAAATAAATTAGAGTAGATATTGTAAATAAATGGAAATGGAAGAATATTGCAAATATTCCATGTAAATAAAGTAAATATTGAATGTAAATAACAAATGATGTACAGATCAATGAACTTTTAAATACACCAGAATATTATATTAATTAATTAGTTTTAAGTTATTTAAATTACTGCTTAATATTCTGACAGTCCTAATCCCGAAAAAGTATGAAGGAAAGTTGATTGTTAAGAATAACTAGCTATAATAACAATACCAATCGTACTCAACAACATTTGTCAAAACAGCAATATAACAGGATAACAGACAACCGTTTACAATAACCGTTATAGGAAAATAACACAACAGTGTTATTCGTTATTGTCATTACTAGTCGCCGGTGTGTTACAAATAAGTCTGTACATCAGACATTGGATGAAGGTAGTCGTTGACTGCAGGCTGGAGAGCGCGCACAAGTGGCTGTTGCAGCCCGCGGCCGAGCCCGCCACGCGGCTGGAGGGGCAGAAGGCCATCAGCAGTATCGTGGCCCAGGGACAGAGGGTAATTCGCCTGTAACTTTCCAGAAATTCATATATTTATTCGGAACGCAACTTGAAGTCCGAACCGACGACGACGATGTTACAGTTGGCAACACTGCGCGATTTTTGGTGTCGGTAATACTGTGCGAGCCGTCACCGAGCGGCGGTGATACCGGCGCGGAGGCACATTTTTGAACCAGACACCGAGCAGTGCGCACGTGTTGTAACCGACATCCATTTTGTAACGCGTTTTTAATTTAAATCCGGTGATATCTAATCAATCCTGAATGATTTTTATCGTAATTTCGTGATTGTGTTTATTAAATGGATAACGCTAAATGAACGCTCATACTACCTTCCGACATATGAATTTTTGGAAAGCTACAAGATTGGAACATATTTGTTTGTTGTTCTATAGACTAGATAGACTTTATTGTCACAATAAAATCAAAATCAAAATTAACTTTATTCAAATATGATTTTATAGACAGCTCTTTTGAGTCATCCAAATTTGGTTTTCCTACCAACCATTCAGGTCGTATTTTTTAGCTGATATGAATGGGCGCAAAAAACTTATGAGCTTTATCAAAAGTAATAATAACATTTACAATAATTTATGTCGTACCAATACAACGTACATATGCGTTTACAATATATACGGGAAAACAAATATTTACATTTTAAAATGTCTTCAAATCAACACCAAGCATTGGCATCATTTAAATAATCATTGCCTTTGCTCTTACTCGTGTTATGAAAAGGCAATTCAGCTACACTATGTGGAATCTTGTTATAAAAATTTATATATTTCCCTATAAACGAACCTCTAGTTTTTTGTAGCCTAAATGTTATAGGATTCAAGCATTCAATATCAGGTAAGTACCCCCTACTTACCCTACCTCTACCCAAAATCGAAAAACATGGCAAAGGCTCTACGGCACAAAAAGTCTGGGAACCTTTGTTGTAGATGATTATGACAGTTATGAGGGTCCAAGATGTGGGTGTGAAGCGTACCAATTATATAGGGCATTGTTACGAGAAATAGTTGTAAAGTTTTCAATGTTGTGTTAGATTTATGGCCGTTTTCACCAACCTTGTCTTAGCTTAGGTGACTCCTAAGAGACATGCTGTCTCACTCTTTTCAGTTAATATAAAAAGTGACAGCATGTCACTTAGGAGTCACCTAAGCTAAGACAGGGTTGGTGAAAACGGCCATTAGTAGAACATAATTGCGGAGAGTTTTAAAGATAAGAGGCTATGGGACAAGCTTAAAGTTCTGAGCATACTTATGAGCTGTTCCAAAGTTACAATGCCCTTAAACATAGGTTTGGGAGTGTTCCGAGGTTCGGAGCTTATGTACTTTGTGTTGTACACCAGATAGCGGACGGGCTGCAAGGGCGCGAGAAGGCGGAGGTGTTGCAGCTGTGCTCGGAGGTGCAGCGGTTAAGCGATCGGTTGGCCGACCTGGCACTCAGCGGCAGGGGGGGCGGCGACGAGGCCCGGGACCTGGCCAGGTGGACTTCCTGCCCTTTTGTACTTTATTGCTGTTTCTGACGATGACGCAGCAAACTAAATCTAAGGATATGAATACAAATAACAAATATGTATATAATTCAAATATAACGCGCCTTTTTACCAGCTTTTAAATTAGCTTCACTTGTAACTATGTAAGAAAATCTTGGAATCTTAATTTGACCCATTTCCCGGCCTCCGACTGAGCTGAAATTTTGCGTGCACGTGTAAGTCGGAAGACAATGCTTGGTTATGTGTGTGACGTCATTCTAAATCTAACATGGCGGCATTACCAAGATGGCGGACCAATTATTTATAATGCACCCCAATACAATATGGGTATCAAATGAAAGGGTTTGCTATGCTTTTTAAGTAAATTGAAGCTAAAAAAAAAAATTACATGGACATTAAATAGAAACAGTCGAACAAAACTGTACGGTTTCTGTCTATGATTTTTACGTCATCTATTTAATTGTAATCGCGATCATGGATAGTTATAAGTAGATTAGGATGTTGATTCTTGGCGGTGGGTTGATGTTTTAATGTCACCTCGGCCCGTTGTCCGCAGGCAACTGACGGACAAGCTGCACGAGCTGCGGCGCTGTATGGAGCGCGCCGTGGTCAACCGCGTGGTGGAGGACTTCGTGGACGTGGCCGCCCCGCTGCGGGCGCTGGCCGAGGCAGCCGCCGCGCCGCCCGGTGAGTGGGGGCTGCGGTGGGGGGTCACGCGGGGCCCCGCTGCGGGCGCTGGCCGAGGCAGCCGCCGCGCCGCCCGGTGAGTGGGGGCTGGGGTGGGGGGTCATGCGGGGCCCCGCTGCGGGCGCTGGCCGAGGCAGCCGCCGCGCCGCCCGGTGAGTGGGGGCTGGGGTGGGGGGTCACGCGGGGCCCCGCTGCGGGCGCTGGCCGAGGCAGCCGCCGCGCCGCCCGGTGAGTGGGGGCTGGGGGGTCACGCGGGCCCCGCTGCGGGCGCTGGCCGAGGCAGCCGCCGCGCCGCCCGGTGAGTGGGGGCTGGGGTGGGGGTCACGCCGCGCCGCCCGGTGAGTGGGGGCTGGGGTGGGGGGTCACGCGGGGCCCCGCTGCGGGCGCTGGCCGAGGCAGCCGCCGCGCCGCCCGGTGAGTGGGGGCTGGGGTGGGGGTCACGCGGGGCCCCGCTGCGGGCGCTGGCCGAGGCAGCCGCCGCGCCGCCCGGTGAGTGGGGGCTGGGGTGGGGGTCACGCCGCGCCGCCCGGTGAGTGGGGGCTGGGGTGGGGGGTCACGCGGGGCCCCGCTGCGGGCGCTGGCCGAGGCAGCCGCCGCGCCGCCCGGTGAGTGGGGGCTGGGGTGGTGGGTCAAGCGGGGCCCCACTGCGGGCGCTAGCCGAGGCAGCCGCCGCGCCGCCCGGTGAGTGGGGGCTGGGGTGGGGGGTCACGCGGGGTTCCGCTGCCTGCTTTAGCCAGGAATCGAATTCGTTGAATTTTATATTTAAACTAAACAAAAATATCTGCCCATTTGAAATAAAGTAAATAATATTTTTTTTATTTCCCAGGGCAACCCGGTCGTGAAGCAAAATACCAAACAGCAGCTGCTGGATTGGAAGCGTTCAGTCAAAGAGCGGCTGCCACCGCGCGCATGGTAGCCGCCGGAGACCACACCAAGCGCCTAGCCGACCAGCTCACGCTGCACGCGCACGAGGCAAGTCACGTCACGACAAAGTGATCTCTGTAATGACTACGTTCGTTGTGATTGACGATTATTGGTTGATTTTTTCAATCGGAAATACAAACAACTTGACATACTTCCCAATCAGCTCCAATTACATTTTTTCAATCTGAAATAGAATAAGTATAATTGTTACTAACCAAAATGGATGTGAAATCTGAAACAAATATTATTATTATTTTTTTTCTTGTTTTTCTTTTGCAGGTGGAAAAACTGTCGCCCCAGTTGATAGCCGCCGGGAAAATCCGCCTGCTGTATCCCGAAAGCAAGGTATGTGCATTAGCGATGGGCGATAACTACTAAAAGTAATCGAATTAGTCGATTGTTCAGTTTAGTCGATAAAAGTCGATAACAATCGACGCCGCTCCGTTGTTATCTACTAACGGCGTGCGCCCGTGCCGTGCAGCGGACGAGAACTGACTGAATAACTAAAGTAACTAAACTGTAGCGCACACACCGCACGCAATGGGCGATTGTTGCAAAAGTGATCGACTGAATTGAAAATTGTACCACTGCGCTGTGCGCGTTCGATTGTCGATTTAGTAGTTCATCGCCATTACTATTGATTCTCGTATTACTAATTTCGTATACTACTAAATAAGTAATTTAAATACTAAGATGGTGCGCTCAGCGCTGTGTTGTGTAATCCCAGTTAGTAGTATAGAATTAGTAGTTCGTCGATTGTTATTCGAATAATCATGATGAGGAACTACTAAATCGACAATCGAATGCGCAGGGATACAATTTTCGATTTAGTCGATTGTTTTTTTTGCAACAATCGCCCATCGCTAATGTGCATTCAGTTCTGCAGTAAAAAATATTGAACCATCAAAATGAACTTATTGATAACTAAAATATTGCAGTTACGACACTGGTTTTGTGGAAATTTCAGAAATAATTAAAATTTAGTTTTTCGGCGGAAAATCAGGGTCATTTGGATACCTATTTCAGGGTCATTTAGCAAGATGGGTCACTACTCTAAAAAGTTATAGCTATTTTATCAATACAAGGTAGCAATTGGAATGAAAAATAAAGGGGCAATTATTTCAAAATCATGGCATCAATTTCTTTTTTTTTTTCTTTCTGTTTTCATCAATAAAATTACGGATGATTTCACCTTTTTTTATGTGTGCAGTTCTACTAGACTCACACTGTATATAATTTTTTTAATTTTTTTTTCTCTAATTATTGGTTTTTCAAATTTTAATGTTGCCACAACTGGTGATACCGAAGGGATGTTTTGCTGTATCTATATGAAGCTTGCGTGATGTGTTGGCAGGTCGCCGAAGAGCACTTCAACAACCTACGCAGTCAGTACTCAGACGCGGTGTTGCGGGTTCGAGACCTGTGCGACCAGGCGGTCGCGCCGCTCGACTTCGTACGAACCGCGGGTGCGTCACTAAATAAATTTTTATTTATTAACAATATAAGCGTAGAATTATATTAATGCAAGGTGTTTACTGGATGCTTACAACTGATTATCGATTCACAAAGATCCTGGAAGATTCTCTTTCTTATCAGCGGTTATGAAGAACATCAGGACAAAAGAAATTTAAATTTAACACTGACTTCGTAGTTCGCTCTTGTAGATGTTTATTCGCCGCCTAGTAATCGAAT
Organism: Scirpophaga incertulas; assembly: GCA_036419045.1. NCBI lineage: Eukaryota > Metazoa > Arthropoda > Insecta > Lepidoptera > Crambidae > Scirpophaga > Scirpophaga incertulas. The sequence goes on along the minus strand of CM071629.1, from coordinate 39,518,021 downwards.
ACTGTTCTTGACGGTTGACACGCTTATATAGTCACAGATTCTATAAAGATCAATTTATCTTTAACTCCGCTATTGACAAAGGCTCGGTACCTTTCTCGAATATTCTACAATTTTCTTTGAACTTTCAATAGCCTTCCAGAAAGTTCAATGTGCTCGAATTGCTTTTACGATATACTGGAAAGTTCACGGTTGTTTTCGAACGGTCGAGAATAAGTTTATTGATTCGATGGCGCAACTTTACAATGTTGATGTTGAATAAATATTATTTCGATATCGTGTAATGACGACCTATGTAGTCGAATGCTTAGAACACCGGTTTCAAAGGTGTCGCCATCTCTGAAGTCCCGGGTTCGAATCTCGGTGGGGGCAGATGTTTCTGTGATGCATGCGAGCATTTGTACCTCAGTCATGGTTATTAATATATATTTATATATGTATGTCTATCCGTTGTCCTAGATCCCATAGCACAAGCCTTACAGAGCTTACTTTGGGCCAGGCTAATTGGTGTAAGTATAAGAGTATTTATATTGATTGCTGCAGGCGAGCTGATGCAGAAGCACACGTACCTGTGCGAGGACGCCATGCGCAACAACGACTCGCAGAAGATGGTGGACAACACCTCCGCCATCGCTCGGTAATGTCGATAAATAATTCAAACTGAAATAAATGTAGCCGGCATTCTATAATGCAGTTGTTTGATATATTTTTATTTTCCTTGTCACTTTTGAGTGTTGATAATGTCATTTTGGAAGTGTTCATCCGTTTGTTGATATGAGTAACGCATGGCCGGCAGGCTGGCCAACCGCGTGCTGGTGGTGGGCGGCGCGGAGCGTGAGAACACGGAGGACGCGCAGTTCGCACGCGCGCTGGGCGGCGCCCAGCAGCGGCTGCAGACCGCCATCCCGCCGCTGGTGCTGGCCGCCAAGCGGCTGGCGCTCGGCACCGACCTGGCGCCGCACGCCTGGCGCCACGCCAACGGACAGGTACTGGGCGGCTGCAGCAGCGGCAGCAGCAGCGGCTGCAGACCGCCATCCCGCCGCTGGTGCTGGCCGCCAAGCGGCTGGCGCTCGGCACCGACCTGGCGCCGCACGCCTGGCGCCACGCCAACGGACAGGTACTGGGCGGCTGCAGCAAGCGGCAGCAGCAGCGGCTGCAGACCGCCATCCGCCGCTGGTGCTGGCCGCCAAGCGGCTGGCGCTCGGCACCGACCTGGGCCGCACGCCTGGCGCCACGCCAACGGACAGGTACTGGGCGGCTGCAGCAGCGGCAGCAGCAGCGGCTGCAGACCGCCATCCCGCCGCTGGTGCTGGCCGCCAAGCGGCTGGCGCTCGGCACCGACCTGGCGCCGCACGCCTGGCGCCACGCCAACGGACAGGTACTGGGCGGCTGCAGCAGCGGCAGCAGCAGCGGCTGCAGACCGCCATCCCGCCGCTGGTGCTGGCCGCCAAGCGGCTGGCGCTCGGCACCGACCTGGCGCCGCACGCCTGGCGCCACGCCAACGGACAGGTACTGGGCGGCTGCAGCAGCGGCAGCAGCAGCGGCTGCAGACCGCCATCCCGCCGCTGGTGCTGGCCGCCAAGCGGCTGGCGCTCGGCACCGACCTGGCGCCGCACGCCTGGCGCCACGCCAACGGACAGGTACTGGGCGGCTGCAGCAGCGGCAGCAGCAGCGGCTGCAGACCGCCATCCCGCCGCTGGTGCTGGCCGCCAAGCGGCTGGCGCTCGGCACCGACCTGGCGCCGCACGCCTGGCGCCACGCCAACGGACAGGTACTGGGCGGCTGCAGCAGCGGCAGCAGCAGCGGCTGCAGACCGCCATCCCGCCGCTGGTGCTGGCCGCCAAGCGGCTGGCGCTCGGCACCGACCTGGCGCCGCACGCCTGGCGCCACGCCAACGGACAGGTACTGGGCGGCTGCAGCAGCGGCAGCAGCAGCGGCTGCAGACCGCCATCCCGCCGCTGGTGCTGGCCGCCAAGCGGCTGGCGCTCGGCACCGACCTGGCGCCGCACGCCTGGCGCCACGCCAACGGACAGGTACTGGGCGGCTGCAGCAGCGGCAGCAGCAGCGGCTGCAGACCGCCATCCCGCCGCTGGTGCTGGCCGCCAAGCGGCTGGCGCTCGGCACCGACCTGGCGCCGCACGCCTGGCGCCACGCCAACGGACAGGTACTGGGCGGCTGCAGCAGCGGCAGCAGCAGCGGCTGCAGACCGCCATCCCGCCGCTGGTGCTGGCCGCCAAGCGGCTGGCGCTCGGCACCGACCTGGCGCCGCACGCCTGGCGCCACGCCAACGGACAGGTACTGGGCGGCTGCAGCAGCGGCAGCAGCAGCGGCTGCAGACCGCCATCCCGCCGCTGGTGCTGGCCGCCAAGCGGCTGGCGCTCGGCACCGACCTGGCGCCGCACGCCTGGCGCCACGCCAACGGACAGGTACTGGGCGGCTGCAGCAGCGGCAGCAGCAGCGGCTGCAGACCAAAGTGGCGCCGGCCTTATCATGAGGAAAAGAGCAAACTCTGTTGTTCGATATATATCGGATGTACAAAAGCCTCCATCCTCGTTGCTTTCTAAGAATATTTGTCGAGACCTTGACCTTGAAACCGTGTGTCAGAACCAAAGAACGTTGCAGATCCGCGACGCGTGCCGCGAGATGGAGGAGGTGCTGGGGCAGCAGCACCGGGAGCCGCCGCCGCCGCCGCTGCCGGAGCAGCTGGCGCGGCTGCACCTGGACGCGGCGCCCCCGCGGCCGCCGCCCCCCGCGCCGCCCGCCGCCCCCGCGGCCGCCCCGCCGCGCCCGCCGCCCCCCGACACCGACGACGAGGGGGAGGACATCTTCAGCCGGCAGCCGCACCCCAGCCAGCCCATACTGGTGAGTCATACGCGTGCGCAAACCTCAGCGATGGCCATCCTCAGGTGTCGTATGGGCCCTCGGGATCGAGTGTCGCTTCTGAGGACCTCCGGCCTTCGCTCCCCTTCTCGGGGAGGAGTACTCTTGCAGCCCATATAGCAGTACTCTTGTGTAAATACTTTTTATATACCTTAAATATATTATATACTAGCGGATTCGACAGACTTCGTCCTGTCAAAAAGTGGCAGTTTTTTGCTTCCTACTTATTTTATAGACAATATCGCATAGCCAACCAAATTGCAAAAAAGCTCCAAATGAACTATTACATTTTGTGACTATTCAATTTTGGAACGTGACATTAATTCCTCGAACGATGTATTCCGTGCTGCAACGCACACACGCACACTGTTTTGATAGATATGATTGAGTTTCAACTTTATACAGCGTTAATGAAGCGCAAATTGACCCTTTGATGTTAGGAACTACCTACATTGCTTAGACAACAGTGAGTGCTTGCAATATGAACTTTACACAATGACAATAAAGCTCAAATTGACTGTACGTTTTAGTTAGAAAAGGTTTTATGTAAAAAAGAGCAAACAGCCGTTGTTGAATTAGGCGCTTACCAACAAATTTTGTGATTCATTTTTATATATAAGATTTTATATATTTTTAGAAGATTATAACCGCCAATTGTATACCTAAAAGTTGTTCTTACCTTTTTTATACAATAAAGTGTATATATAATACATTATAATACAAGTGAGTAATGTAGAAAATTACGTTCCAGGCTGACATATTCAGCCGAGAATGTAATTTTTAACTGCTCACGAGTGTTGTACGACGTTTTTCAACACCATTGCGAGTAAATAATACAATCTTTATAGCTCAATAAAAAAATATTGAAAAACAATTTGTGAAAGTACAATTATAAAAATTATACATTGGATTTCCCGCCTTCACCGCCAGTCATTTCTGAAATATTCGTTATTATTTCATTCGTACAATCAATTTCATCGCTTGATGACATTTTTGATATAAAAAACTATTTGCAAAATAGTACTGACAATTGAAAAATGGCGCGTATACTTATTCATTGAAGGCTTTGTGCGCGAAAGACTAAGGTACCGACGCTCATACAGCCAAAACAGCAAATTATATAAATTTTACAAAATATTCTTTTAATATTTATGTATGACATTTATTTAATAGTTGTAATTTTAAATAAGGTTTTTATAATTGTATATCTTTAAACAGTGTTTCTAAATTCCAAACTTTTTGCATATAAATTCCCTTTGGTTCCTATTTTTTTTTTTCTTATAAATAAAAGCGTGACTTTTCTTTACGAAACTATTAACTTTTGATTACCACCGAACTGTGCGGTAATCGAATTTGAAATTCGAAAGATATTATAAGTTGGTAATATGGTACATTGTGAAACTAAAATTGGTGTAGTTACATACCAATTGCGAGCAATGGTGTTAAAATAGTACATTATGGTACAAGTGTGTAATGTTGGTGATTACCGCTGAGGCGCATTGAGGCCCGAGCCGTTAGGCGAGGGTCTTAAGGAGCCGAGGACGGTACACACGTGTATCATACAACGTTTTTCAACACACTTCTGAATAAAAAAACCATTTTACATAGTAGATAAAAAGTTTATTTAGAGAAACAATTAGTAAATGTTGCAGTTAGTAAAATTATAATTAACTATTTTTCTAACTAAATAACTTCAAAAAGAGAAAACGAGACGAGTTGTGAAAAATGTTTCGTAATGACGGGAAAAATTCATCAGTTTTCCTATGCGCGCGCATCGGCCATAGACTAAAAATGAGGTTTCTTTTTTTGGGGCTTTTCGCGATAGCTATTTAGCGCAAATGTAAGCGTAACTCAACCAATAATATTAAAAACACTATTACTCACTCGTGAATAGTAATGAAAAAGTCACAGTTTGATTATAGGTGTTATTATGTGCCTAATTGCCATGGATTAGAGCCACTTTATGAGGAAGTGTGTGAAAAATGTAGAAACAAACTAGCAGAATCGAGAGGTGACGAGCAAATGTGGTTCCGCAGGTGGCGGCGCACAACTTGCACGCGGCGGTGCGCGAGTGGTCGTCCAAGGACAACGAGATCATCGCCGCGGCCAAGCGCATGGCCATCCTCATGGCGCGCCTCTCCGAGCTGGTGCGCTCCGACTCCAGAGGTGAGGGCTGGCTGCTGGCTGCTGGCTTGGTGGCCATACGTGGTTCCGCAGGTGGCGGCGCACAACTTGCACGCGGCGGTGCGCGAGTGGTCGTCCAAGGACAACGAGATCATCGCCGCGGCCAAGCGCATGGCCATCCTCATGGCGCGCCTCTCCGAGCTGGTGCGCTCCGACTCCAGAGGTGAGGGCTGGCTGCTGGCTGCTGGCTGGTGGCCATACGTGGTTCCGCAGGTGGCGGCGCACAACTTGCACGCGGCGGTGCGCGAGTGGTCGTCCAAGGACAACGAGATCATCGCCGCGGCCAAGCGCATGGCCATCCTCATGGCGCGCCTCTCCGAGCTGGTGCGCTCCGACTCCAGAGGTGAGGGCTGGCTGCTGGCTGCTGGCTGGTGGCCATACGTGGTTCCGCAGGTGGCGGCGCACAACTTGCACGCGGCGGTGCGCGAGTGGTCGTCCAAGGACAACGAGATCATCGCCGCGGCCAAGCGCATGGCCATCCTCATGGCGCGCCTCTCCGAGCTGGTGCGCTCCGACTCCAGAGGTGAGGGCTGGCTGCTGGCTGCTGGCTGGTGGCCATACGTGGTCCGCAGGTGGCGGCGCACAACTTGCACGCGGCGGTGCGCGAGTGGTCGTCCAAGGACAACGAGATCATCGCCGCGGCCAAGCGCATGGCCATCCTCATGGCGCGCCTCTCCGAGCTGGTGCGCTCCGACTCCAGAGGTGAGGGCTGGCTGCTGGCTGGTGGCCATCCGTCTCGGAAGGGGGGAGCGGTTTGACAACAATCACTAAATATCACAATAGGGTAGACGACTACAACTGATTATGGCCGGTTTTATCCTATAATAATCCGATTTGAGCAAGTGAGATATAATCTCACTAGATTTCTGCCCGCGGCTTCGCTCGCGTGGTTTTCGGGATTGGGTTTATAGAGGATTAAGAGTCATAGCTTTTGCCCACGGCTACATATGCGCGGAAGTCGGTTTATGGCGCGAAGGTTTTATCGCGCTTCCCGTGGGACTATCCGTTTTTCCGAGATAAAAAATCAGGTGGGGCTGTGCCGGGGCACACGGCCGTTGGTTTTAATGTGAAACGTCTATGTTAGGAAATCGCTTTTAAAGTAAAAGATTGAAATAAAAAAAAAACAAAATTGACGGTGTTTTAAGAATTTTAAATAAAAACTCAATGTCACAACAGCGAGCTGACTATATAAGTGAAATATTCACACCACATTTTTGTTTCTAAGACTAATAGTTTTTTTAATTATTGAGGTACGATGATTTAGACCTTTTCGTTACGGTCCACCTTTTAAACCTGGTACCCGTATGTTTCGGCGCGATTTTAAAGACGTTTCACGTCAAAAAATACCGTAAAACCTTGCTCAAGAATCACTCTATCTATTGGTGAAAACCGCATTAAAATCTGTGCAGTAATTTTTGAGCGAATCCTTTATTGCGCATCCCGTGGGATCTGTAGATTATTCCGGGATAAAAAGTACCCTATTATTTAATCCGGACTTTTATCTTTACCTCTGTAAAATTTTAAACCAATCGTTTCAGTAGTTACAGCGTGAAAGCGGAACAAACAAACAAACTCATTTTCCGATTTAAAATATTAGTAAGGATTTCACCCTACTTAGGCCCGACCAAAATATCCGAGTTGCCGCAGATTAGTCTGCAGCTTATGCTGAGGTCGGGTCCTAATTAACCTTTTTTTATAACACAATGTTGGCCAACAGGATGGTAAGCGGTTACCGTAACCTATGGACTCTTGCAATGCCAGGGGTGTCACTCGCACGTTGCTGACCCTTTAAAAACCTGTTTAATCCCCTTTCGAAGAACCTATTATGTATTTGGCTATTTGTATTTACCGTAACTGTCTTGTACCGTTGCTCGTGGTCAATAAATGTTTTCTATTTAACAGTTGCGAGAACGTTCTACAACTAGATTATCTCATCAAAATCAAAATTAACTATAGAAAGCTCTTTCGAATCGTTCAAATCTATATTCTACCACCCATTCATGCCGTATTTTTTAGCTGATGAGAAGAATGGGCGTATGAAACTTATCAGCTTTATCAAAAGTAATAACAACATTTAAAATAACTTATGTCGTTATCATACAATGTACATATGTGTTTACAATTTATACGGGAAACAAATATTTACACTTTAGAATGTAATGTCTTCAAATAAACACCAAGCATTGGCATCATTTAAATAATCATTGACTTTGTAATAGCCCTTCCTCATGAGCGTCATTTTAACATGTACCTTGAAGTTGTGAAAAGGCAATTCAGCTACACTATGTGGAATCTTGTTATAAAAATGTATACATTTGCCCATAAACGGTTCATACCAGATCATATTCATACATTCAATAATGTTCTGTGTTGCTTTGCATATTAAAACACTTATTTCTGTCCCAACAATAGACACATTGTAACCGATATGGCTAGGGTTATGAGGGCTCACCACTTATGGACAAGCATTGAAATAACCGTACGCTCATACAATGATGAATGAGTTTAGATCTAAATTGTTGAATTATGTTAATATGGTAAATATACAATTATCCTATTATAAACAAAGTTATTTTAATCAAAGTTTTTGTCTGGGATTTTTAACCAAAGCTTCGGCATCATAAATTAAGGAATTGTTTTACTATATCATAATCTGGGTTCTCATGTCGCTTGTTATATCTCAGTCAGTCACCAAAACCGTACAGAATGTATGGTTGTGCAATAAAAATGAACACGGGTGTGTTTTACGTTTATATAGCTGTGACAAATCACGTCGTATGTATACAAAAAGATTGCTCGCAAACAAACTGTATTTACACATTTTTTTTATATATTAAGTTGTGTTTATACCAATGAAACGTGACTACACAGCATGGCGGTAAATTGTTGTTTTTTTTTGGTATGGCCACACTCATTATAGTCTGAGAAAACGACTTTGATACTTGTATTTATTAACCTGTCAGATATCTCATTAAAGAAAAAAGATTAAATGATCTCGATCAACTAATTATACAATTTGCTTGTCCGTATGTCCGTTCTAGGTTTTTGCTCTTATGATCATAGGTCTGTGCCTGGAAATGCGTACGTCGAATAATATCAATAAAGACGAAATAAATCTATCAATCATCATCAGTTGAATAATACCAACCAGTATTTTTTTTTAAATTCCCCCTATATATGTTCAGATGCAACTAATAACATAATTGTCATAACTATTATTATAATTCCTAGGAAAAGAGCGTTTAAAAATGAAATCAATCATGTATATTTTATATTATATGCATAATGTATATATATTATATACATAATATCATAAATCGTAATCAAAATCTTTCGAGAATAGACCGCGTAACTATCCGTTGCTCTATGAACTTTGGCAATCGGTTGACAGTTTAAAAATGTTGCCATAATTAAATTTGCCTAACAAGACCGCGTTACGATTCGTTGCTCAGACTCTATGAACTTTGACAATCGGTTGACAGTTTAAAAATGTTGCCATAATTAAATTTGCGTAGAGACCGCATCACGATTCGTTGGACTAATTATGTTGTCTTAATGCTGGGTTCGACCTTATTTTTTTTGCCTAATACATATTTTTTCATTTATACTCATTGTTATATACCATGTATAACTCATGTTATGTATATGTGTACGTTATTTAATGTCTTGCTTCTATGTGTAACGGAATTTATATGTATAAAACGGATTATTCCCAAATCGACCCCTGATCCAGTTCTCAAGTTTCTAATCTATCTCACTACTAGGTTTTTGTGAAACAGTTAGATCTCGGGTCCGATTAGGAATTATTCAAAATTGTAGCTAATTTTATTTTCTCTATGGAATGCGTAACTCATGTGTTTTGGTATGTTATGCAAAAAAATTTGATGATTGATTGACATAGCTAAATTTTGTGATAGAATTTATTTGTTACCGTTATCACAGCTCGTGCTATACATCCCCAATGAAGAGTACCTTATGTTTGGGCAGTTAAGCTTTTATCAACCACGCTGGCCCAGTGAGAACTGGTTGACTACACACCTTCGAATTTCTTCAGACAGCAGGTGTATGCAGGTTCCCTAGTAGGAGCGTCAGATAAATGTACATATGAAAAACGAAAAACAAATTAGTACAAGGCAGAATTGACCTCCGATTCGAAGGCAAATGCAGAGCTTTTCCAATTACAATAAACTTATAGATATTTTATTTGGTCTACAGACACACACACACACAACAATTAATACTCAATTACAAGAAAAATTTAAAAAAATATATACAGTACGAACAGGAAACGGACCTGTCCTCCATACAGAATATTTGAGGTTCTTGTGTGCTGCAGCAGCACAAAAAGTTCCATAGCTCTGCGCCAATATTTGCACAAGAGCAAAAATCGCTGATTTTCAACTACAGCCCTGGGGCCTCACTTCGATACTCAACCGCCGCGCTTTACAGACACACATAAATATAATATGTTTAATTTAAGATATAATGTGTAACTGCTTATCTAAGTGACGATGACACACTAAATCAACCCGGCACTATTACCGTTTATACATACAACTAGCTTTCTGCCCGCGGCTTCGCCCGCGTGGATTTCGGGATTGGGTCTATAGAGGGTTAAGGTCATAGCTTTTGCCCACGGCTACATATGCGCGGAAGTCGGTTTATGGCGCGAAGGTTTTATCCGTGGGACTATCCGTTTTCCCAAAATAAAAAATACCGCAAAACCTTGCTCAAGAATTACTCTATTGATGAAAACCGCATGAAAATCTATGGGGCTGTAGGAAAATCCGAACAGTAGTTTTTGAATAGTCTATCGCGCATCCTACGGGATCTGTCTATTTTTTCGGGATAAAAATTAGCCTATGTCCCTTCAACTATCTCCACGTAAATAACCCGTCAATTCGTCGCTCCATTTTGCCGTGAAAGACGGACAAACAGACAGACACACTTTCCCATTTATAATATTAGTATGGATTAATATACGAGTTAACCTGCATGTCAATATGTTTATACTTATATATATATATATATATATATATATATATATATATATATATAACTAGATAGTAAATGATTTTTATAGACCATATATATATATAATAAGTGAAAGAATAGAAAAATAATTGAAAAAAGAAAGTAAAAATTAAATGTTATTTTCTTATGTCAATCGCATTGTTTTGTCAATCAAATGTTTCACTCCTAATGTATGAACTAGGTAAATGTTGAGTTACGCATTCTTTGAATGGAAGAGATGTAACAATCATGATTAAGTGACCATTAATCCACTCCACTGACGTTTATTACAAGTGCGCTGAATTGCAAGCTTCGTTAAAATTACAGCCTCTGAAGCTGAAGATGTCCGGAGAGTTAATTGTGTATGCATACAAATCATTAGACATTATATAGTTTGTAGTGGACTTTAATAAGGCTTTCTACAATAGTTGTATAAAATCAGTGAGAATGTATTTTCTTAATTAAAAATGGAAATTGAGATAGCAGGAGTTGGATGAAGCGCTGCTTTAAGCGAGTAATGCCTCATACAGTACAAACTGCGCCAAGCTCCTTTCGTCCACACAAAATACTACTGAGCTTAATAAGTTTATTTCTCGTTATTCAGTTATTGTATTTGAAGCTTTTTGCAAATTGCATAATACATTTTTTAACACCTTTGCTCGTAAAGCTGATATAATTCCACCGGTTTGAAATATGTAAAGCGGGTCATAAAAAACGCGTGTGTTATCAAGGCAAATAGTTAAGTTATAGTCCATACAAATTCCATAACAGTATTATTTGCCACTAGCTTTTGCCCGCGACTTCGTCCGCGTGGAATAGTGACTTCCGGCAGATTTTTGGTTAACCAACAACATATTTATATTTATATTTGAATAAAGATTAATATTATTATGTTGATACAACTTAAACAAATTATTTCGACCAAATTTGGTACCATAAAAACGGTCATTGTGACTAAACCTTAAAAGATAGACATATGCCGTCGCGGACTTTTTTTAGATCATGTATAGAGGAATAATTCTTTCATACATATTTTTTGTGTATCTTGAACCGTTTTCGCAGCGCACGCAAAGAAAGCCTTCAAAAATGAATAATTTTCCCCGTTTTTTACACATTTACCGCTCTGTCTTTGCTCCTATTGGTCATAGCGTAATGTTATTTAGCCTATAGCCTTCCTCGATAAATGGACTATCCAACAAAAAAAGAATTATTCAAATCGCACCAGTAGTTTCGGAGATTAGCGCGTTCAAACAAACAAACAAACAAACTCTTCAGCTTTATATATTAGTATAGATTTCGCGCGCTGTTGCTATTCAAATTTCGAACTAATCGCCACGCGGCGCCAGTCAGTAGTAAAATCGCGGGAAAGCAACAGTGTGCATTCACAGATTGAGTTTATTTAAATGTTTTTTTTTGTTTCCTCGCAAATGTGTTAAAAAACGTCTTACGATATACGTGTGTATTGGTTATAACATGCTCAATTCAATTACGCCTGCGCCTTTGCCTCGGACTAAAATTCCGCCTCGCATGTTATAACCATAATATCTTAATGTACTATAATATTATAATTGGTCAAGTGTTAAATATAGTTGTCAAATTTTCACATGTTAATCGCTGGACTACAACGGACAAAACTTCTCCACTCACACAGTATCCCTGTAGAAAGCATGCAGAAGCCTCTAGAGGCTTCTGGCATTATGGGAAGATCTGGGATAGTTGGTGTAAGACAGAAGTTCCACCACAGGACTCACAATGAATCACGAGGCTAAGTGCGGATAAAACTCAGCTAAATTAAACTTTATTTATTTCCACGCGTGCTTACATGTGACAATCTAAAGGCAATAGCCTTATAATGGCACAAAATATACAGACACATGTGTGCCAAAATTGCAAAAGTAAATTTTAGTCTCAATGGATTCACGTGTACATGAATGCCATTTTGTGCAAAGTAAGTAATTTAAATTATCTTTAGCTTTTCGGACATCTTGCGCGTAAAAATATCTGTTTCTTATGCTGACTCCAGCGCACTGTGTAGAGGTCAGTTACTTCACCGTTCTGTGTATCTCTCTCATTGTATATGTTCTTGTCTGTCGCTTTCCCCGGACGGTAGAGGTCGCTATCAACTTATCCGGTAAGTGCCTTTCGTGCCCTGTGTGTATATAAACACCGCTCACGTACTTGTATGCTATTGTAAATTGAACCGTAGTGCGCTTTAACTGGGTAGAAAATTGTATGCTCTGATTTTTTTATGTCTTGTCAGTTTGTTGTGAATGATTGCTTTGAATGGGAAACACAACCTTATGTTGATTTTCTATAAGAACCAGAAATGAGGAACAGATAGTTGCGTAGTCTCGTCCTAAACGTGTGGGATTATGGTTTATGATACGTGTGAATGAGTAGTCGCAAATTCTTATCTCTAATGCCCGGTTTCTGAGTACATTTTGTCAATGGTTTATCTGTTCAATAACGCTATCAGTTCGATAACTCCCAACAATTCGTTTCTGAACACCGTAGAATTAGATAAACTCCGTTTAAACTTAGCTTAACCTAACTGACCATTTAGTGCCGTTTATCGGTCCCGTAACTTTATTTGACGTTTATGTATCTGTGGTTTATGTATGGCAAACAAAAATCTTAAGACTATTAACGTGGTAATTTTATGTGAAATTAAATAGTGACAGCTACATTTTAAATTATTATATTTAAAAAAGACAATGAGATCTACAATATTAAATAGGAGTAGTTCTTCAAAGTCGGATACAGAAGTACTGGAGTTCATTTCTGGAATATCTATACCCAGAAACTTACGAGAAAGAAGAAATTCATTTGAAATGTTAAAATAAAGTACCGCGACACTACAAAGTAAAACAATTAAACACAAACGAATTCAAAATCCGTGCCAAAGCATGCCATTTTTTTTTCATCTATAATCTTTTTATTTTATCGATTTATGCGTATGATTCATACAGGCAATACTATCGAAATGTTAAAAAATATCTCATAAAATAGTGTTTTAATACTTAATATCGATAAAAAAAATGTTATAAATGTTTAAATTGTAATTATGGATGAATTAATATAACAAAGTCAATTTTTATTTCATATTTTGTGTACAGACCCATCTAGTGACATAATTTAGAACTACTTAACTGTTTCATAGCTGTTGAAAGCACGGTCCCGCATTCAGAAACTCACTGACAGTTATGAGACGTTTATCTTTTCGATAACTTTGTTGAATCATTAGTTATTGAGAGCTTAGCTAAGGTATTCAGAAACTGGGCATCAGTCAGTTACAAATGCATGCATAATTGTTGCAACTTTATTATAATCACGCCGTCTAAATACTGATTTGGTGCCCTTTTTTTATCCGTGAAACATACACCCGGTGCCGCCACGTACCGGGTAGATTCTCACCCTTCACTACACGGTGATCGTCTGAACAGTGAGTCCGACTCTCTTTTTATCCGACTCTAACGACCCCGGAACGGCGCCGGGGTGGCTAGCCAGGCGCAGAACCGGCGCCTTCCTCAAACGCACTCACGGTAAAACTGAACATAGCCATCTGCGGTTTCAGCATAGGTCCATCCAAAAAACCCCTATTTTTAATTCATGTTTGCCTTGTGCATCTCTATTGAGTATTCTAATTTTCGTGTGTTACATTGGTAAAAAAAAAGACCACCTGATGGCTTACAGTTGCCTGTAGTGCTGTGAGATTCGCAGCATACCTTCAACCTCCACAAAAACCACTGTCCAATCGGAAATCACAATTCACAGCTAATCTTCCCCAAGCAGTTGACCCTGGTATGGTCTCCCATTTATCAAGTTCGATTGATAGACTTAAGTGCTCCGCTCCGAGGCTCTTTACGGGCAAACCCGTTATGTCACGTACGTACGTACGTGCGTCTTTCAAAGTCCAAAAAGATGGGGCAGCTAGTGATCCAGAAGGAGGCTGCCGAGCGGGGTCGAGAGATGGCCGATCCCGCTCGAAGAAGGCGGCGCCGGGCTCGGTAGCACAGCTGCGGCGCCGCCGCGGGTCGCCGGCGGGCGCGAGGAAGTCGCGACTGCTACGGCGACTCAGGATGGACCACGCCCCGCCCGTTCCGTGGCCGGGGGGCGTCGTCGGTGGAGGAGACCGGGGGAGGTAGTAAGCCTCCCCCGAGGAGGGCTCCCCTGTGTCGACGGGGGAGCGGAGGCTGGGGGTTCCCGGAAGGAGCTTGATGTTCCCGGGAGCTCCCTACATGCCTGAGGAAGGCCATCCCTGAGGTTTTTAGTGGGTAGGCCTCCCCCTTCTGGGGAGGAGAGCCCCACATAACCGCCGGCTCGCCACAGCCGGGGTATGCAATTTAATGCATTTTCCTCAGGGGAACAACAAAAAAAAAAAAAAAAAAAGGCAGCTAGTGATCTACGCGCTTGATATATTCATTATTGTTTAAACCCACTTACGTCGACATGTGGCATGAGCCAACCCTTTCTTTTTCGAGGGGGAATGCTCCTTTTGCACCGTGACACCGCGCTCCCAAATCATGTGATTTGTAGTTGTGCCGAGACCAATTACCTCTTGTTTGCTACACAAAAACGAATATAAATTTTTATTCACGCGTTTTGCGGTTCGTAGGTAGTAAACGCGAGCTGATAGCCACAGCGAAGGCCATCGCCGAGGCGTCCGAGGAGGTGACGCGGCTCGCCAAGAAGCTGGCCATGGAGTGCACCGACAAGAGGATCCGCACCGTAAGTCTTGCTAACGACGTACACTCGCACAGACAGTTTTACTTTTCCCATAGTGGTAGGATAGAAGATATCAGCAAGCGTCTGTAGGTAATCTGTAATGATCGCGTTTAATTCCATTTAATAAATGTAAATAAATAAATAAATAAATATTTCTTACAGTTAGTTCGGTTTTGGGTAGACGTAGGCGTAGGATGTAGGCATTAATATCAGGTAAATAGGGGATTTACCTTATATTAAATGCTTACATCCTACAACTTACAAAATTTTATAAACATAATAAACTAGCTTTTGCCCGCGACTTCAGGTTCGTCCCGTCTAGTCTAGTAATAAGTTGTTGTCTAGTTAAAGTAGTAAGTTGTACAATACTGTACTAAATTGTTTTGATCTATCTTGTAGGATTCAGTCAGCGTTTGCAATGTAAGCGCAAAAAATGTGTTTTTTTTACGAGCTCACATTAGAAACCTCAAAAATTGTAGCCTATGTGTTATTCTGATGTATAAGCTATATTGTGGTAAAGTTTCATTCAAATCCATTCAGTAGTTTTTACGTGAAAGAGTAACTAACATCCATACATCCATACTTACAAACTTTCGCCTTTATAATAGTAGTAGGATTTATAACTTCGTAGGTACTTTTATAATTAATTTTATGTCATTATATTAGAATATAGTATAATGTAAGTAAATAAGTATTGTCAATGTATGTCGAGATCCATTATAATGGACCCCGATGTCATTTCATAGACCCCAAAATTTTTGATTCGCTGACTTAGACCCCTTGCAGGTTGTCTTGGACCCCTAGGGGTCCGATATATACCACTTGACGACCTCCATAGTCGAGTGGTTCGTACACCGGTTTCAAGGTGTCGCCATCTCTGAGGTCCCGGGTTCGAATCCCGGTGGGGGCAGATGTTTGTGTGATGAATGCGAGCATTTGTACCTTAGTCGTGGTTGTTGATATATATTTCAATAAAAAATATTTATATATGTATAATATATGTATGTCTATCCGTTACCCTAGATCCCATAGTACAAGCTTTACAGAGCTTAGTTTGGGCTAGGCTAATTGGTGTAAGTGTAACAAATATTATTATTATTATTATTATTACTTGAGAATAACTGCTCTAACCCATACTAAACTCTATAAAGCGTGTGTTATGGGATCTAGGATAGACATACATATATAAATATTTTTGTTAGATATATTTTTATCTTTGCAATTTTTGCAGCATTTTTGATAGAAATATACATTAATAACCATGAATAAGGTGCCCTCACCGGGATTTGAACCCGGGACCTCAGAGATGGGGGCATTTCGAAACCGGTGTACTAACTACTCGATTGCGGAAGTCGAAAAGTATTTTGTTGTTCAAATTTGATCATGTGTCCGACTATCGCATCAGGCTGTGTGGACCTGGAGACGAATATTTGAAACAATAGAAAACCAATTCGCATTCGAAATCGTGAGATTCGTATACCGAATTCACTATTTCTGAACTTTCATTTCGTGCGTTGTGCAACGAGTGGTTCCACCCACTCGTTTTTGATTTCTACTAGTAGAATATTCAAAGCTGAAGTTTTTTTTTTTATTGCTAAAGTTGACAAACAAGCAAGCTGCCTACCTGATGGTAAGTGGTAACAGTCGCCTATAGTTCATGTAGTTCCCACGAGATTCGCAGCAAATCTGCAAACCTCATAAGAACCACAGTGTACGTTGCCAACTTGTGACATAAGATGTAAAGTCACAGTACCCAGTAATTTCACTGCCTATCTTACCCTTCACGCCGGAACACAGCAAAGCGAACCCTGCTGTTTGGCGGCGGAAATAGGTAAGACGGAGGTACCCATGCAGACGACCCTGGTACAGAGTCCACCTCCTAGAGTACCTTGACATTGATCCGTTTCACGTGTGGCCCATCGCCGGTTTTTTGTTTTCGTTGTTGTGATTTTGAATTTTTCTGCGTGAAATGGAATTTAATTAAGAATTTGTTTTTAATGACAACACTGAATTTGAGTGATTCAAAAATCTATAAAATTGTAAGCAGTAGAAAATAATTTCGCACACGATTTGTATTCGTATTCGAATTCCGAATTCACGTCTAATGATTCAAAAATACGTCTTCTATTCGTTTGCTTTGCGTATAACATTCTTCACTAACCCCCAGTTTCCAGGTTATCGTTAATTCCGTTTTCAATTATGTGCTCAAAGCTCCCTTCTTCGTCTTAAGCGTTTTTGTGTTAATCGTGATGTCCTGGAAATACCAAAGATCATCTTTTTGGTCCGTGCTGCCAAGTTGTGAGATGGATTGCCAGCTTCAGTAATAAAATACATTTTTTAATAAATGTCAAGATTTTTTTTGTAATATCTAACGATGCTATGGTTTTTAAAACCATAGAAATTCATACAAAGAGTTAGTAATCTATACTTTTATTATTCCTCTATGACGTGGTGGAGAATTGACCATTTTTAGCGAAGGTTTTGTAGGTGGCTGTGTCGCGTTTCCTAACCCAAAAGTAATTCCTTGTCGCTACGATACATTTGCGTATATTTAGAGGTGTAATCGAGAATCCTGACGAATTGATGTTTTCCACAGAACCTCCTCCAAGTGTGCGAACGCATCCCCACGATCGGCACGCAGCTCAAGATCTTATCCACCGTCAAGGCCACCATGCTCGGGGCCCAGGGTGAGTTTTCTACCTATTTTTTTCTATAATACCAATATCTTGGGTAGTTTCCATGTGTGGTGGTTCCAGGTGTAAACCTCATTTATGATATTACAGAAATAAGAATTAAAACTGTTATGTTGAAATGTTAATAAAAAAATGTGCCCAGTTTTATTGTTCTGCGTAAACTTTGATTTGAGATAGAAAAAAAAGTTATATGAATGAAAAACAGTGGCACTTGTTAAATAATAGAAAAAAGTGTGCCTAGTTTTATTGTTCTGCGTAAACTTTGATTTGAAACAGAAGAAAAATGTTATATGAAAGAAAAACAGTGGCACTTGTTTATTAATGCATACATATGATTGTATTATATTAAATGTATTTGTTGTAAATAACTATTACAACATTGTTATAAATAATTAAGGCGGAGGTAAAAACTGGACCTTCAAGTTTATTGCCTGTTATTTTCTTGTGCGTACACACTGTACGGAATATCCGTACACACAAATAAATACTGTGAAACTATTAACTGATTATATTTATAAAAGAACTAGCGGACCCGACAGACTTCGTCCTGTCAAAAAGATTTGTACAGTGGCAGTTTTTTGTTCCTAATTATTTTATAGATAATGTCGCATAGCCAACCAAATCGCAAAAAAGTCTAAATGACCTATTACATTTTGTGGCTAATGAATTTTGGAACGTGACATTAAATCCTCCAACGATGTATTCTGTGCTCCAACGCACGCACGCACACTGTTTTGATAGATATGATTGAAATTTCAACTATATGTAGCGGTAATAAAGCGCAAATTGACTCTTTGATGTTAGGAACACACCTTCATTGCTTAGACAACAGTGAGTGCTTGCAATATGAACTTTATACAATAACAATAAAGCTCAATTCGACTGTACGTTTTAGTTAGAAAACGTTTGCATGGGAAAATAAAAGGGCTGTTTTTAGAGTTTTTCCGATAATTATTCGAATTTTTCCCTTAAAAACCATCCTTGAACTTCAACGAACATTTTAAAAAAGAATTGGCCAAATTGGTCCAGGCGTTGTTAAATTATGCGTTTACCAACACATTATGCGATTCATTTTTATATATAAGAAGATTATAACTGAAATGAAATGTGAGAACGCGCGGTGCGCTTGATGACCGACTGCGAACTGGATATGGAAAATTAACATGAATAACAATCACTAGGTCAAATGAAATATGTGCTAATTTAACAATGTACGCAACTCGTACACACACTTACAAAGTTAACTTGAGCTTTTTCTGTTGTCTTATTTTTAAATTTACTTTGATTTCAATGAGTACCTGTAAAGGCTTCTGTTTAACAATAATGTTTTTTTTAAGAGGCCTATTACAATTCTTCATTCTGCGAGATTAGTTATTTCGAAGCGTCCCGACAACTCATTGAAGGTCACACGTCCAGAATACTGTGCTGGCGCTACGACTAAGCGATTTTGATACTTTTCCCAAAATTTTTATATTTATATTTTTATGGGATAATTCGTTATTGCTATATATATCGTATATGAAGAAACACATTATATGAAGATGATATTATAAATAGGACAGATGATATTGTTAAAAATAATGTTTATTAAATATTACCTAGTATGTTACGAGGGCTGCTACTTAAGTATCCGGAATCTGGGATTTCAACATTTTTAAACGCAATTCAAATTCAAATTCTACATCACCACAATGCCAGCTGTCACACATCACGCGAAACAAATACATTTTTGGAGGGTCAAAAAATATAATTGATGCGTCATCCACCGTATAGCCCAGACTTGGCACCTAAAAAAACCTAAATTATATGGTCAACGATTTTCGACCCGTGAAGATGTCGATGACGATGTCGGTGTTCAAACAGCACGTTTCAGAGATACCGCAATCAGAGTGGAAAAAATGCTATAAAAATTCGTTTCAACATATGCGAAAGTGTATAGATCATCGCGGAGAATACTTTGAAAAACAATAAACCCATATTTAGCCATATACGTTTGTTTAATTTTTCTATTCCGGATACATAAGTAGCAGCCCACGTATTTAGCAAAAGACAGTTTTAGTTTTAAATTAAAAATAGGTCAGATTAGAAAAAAACTAGTTACCAATTATATAGGAGTATAAATCATCATAAAACAGAATCACCTATTTGCCGAATTTTCATCAAATTGATCCAATGGTTTTGGTGTGAAAAATATTTTTTAAAAATAATAGATAAAAATAATATTTAGATTAGAATAACTTTAGAAAAAATATGAAATTAAAAAAAAAATAATAATTATAAAGTCGCAAAAAAATAATTTTAGTTACGTGATCAAAACTGATAATCGCGCTATTCACTGACGCTCAACGGCACGATCACTGCATTCAATGTTGGCGCGAAGAAATTCGACATAGGTCCAACTCTGAGGAGCGTTCAAGCTCTAATGAATTCGGACGGCCTGTGCATCGCATTTTGTAGTAATTTTGCAGTATGATTTATCGTTTATATTAAAATAAGATAAGAAATTCATGGTTCAAAAATATAACATATTTATTCCTCATAAAGTAACATTTATTCTGATATAAATTATATTACTAAATACTATCGTAGATAGAAGATATTCACAATTTCACAGTCAACTTAAAGCGATTTTCGTAGTTTTTTCGTTTAGATTAAGATTTTTTCTATATTATATCAATAATATATCAAAATTCCGAGACCGCTAATGACTATATAAGAGATAAAATTATCAGCAACAGTAGTTCAATCCAGGAGCTCAAAAAAGTGCCTTCGCGCATTTTATGAAAATCTTTCTCTACAATTTTGGATTTTGTTAAAATGTTAAGCAAAATTTACAAAATGCGAGGCCGCTACGAACTATCTCAATAGCTATTCTGCATTATTCATTAAGTCAAAATTGATAATGTGTCTTTGTTTCTGAGATCTCGATCTCGAACGCCAAAATTGTCCATTTTACGCAAAAATCGCTTTCGAAATGTAATATGGCTCTTAACGAAGGACTAAATATCGCTTTGAGTGTTGATTTAGTAATCATAATAAAACTATCACTGGGCATTGTTGAATTAATTTGTTTATTCCAAACTATACTCGATTTGACATATTGCAATAATCGAAAAAAAATCTTAATCAGTTACAGATTAACAAAATCGAATCGCGGAATTTGTTCATAGACAATGTAGAATAGAGTAAACTGCAAAGTGACGCCATTTTCTTTTCTTAAAATGGCGAAATCATGTTTGCGGTTAAATTATAAAACTACAAGTACCATAAACAGTAAAAATTTAAACTTTATTGTAAAAAAGACTGATTTTAACCATGCTACGATCTGCATAAAGCTATTAGTTAATTTATATTGATAATTCAACTTATTTTTTTTTTGTTTTGTTGTAAATATTTAAAGTTGTAGAGTTGAACTTATTTTGACCACTAGAAGCAAATAAATAGATCGATTACTTTTACTCCCTAGAGACTAAAATGGCCACGTTATTCCCTATCTGTAAAGCTGTTTTGATCCCAATTTTGATATTTTAAAGCTTGTAACAACTTATTAGCTACACCAAACACGCACACGCAGCTTAAACTAAATGCTAATATAGAATTTAATAAATGCTAGCTAAAACTAATTCTTGTATAGTTCTAACATCGCTTCTTAATTCTCTAACAGTTGGCATGGCGGACTATAAAGGTATTTATACAAGAAACGTTTCATTTGGATTGAATTAATTTTTCTCCACTTTTTTAGACTTAGACTTTTTTTGTGTGGTACTAAAGTTTTTGTTCAATAGTCGTCCAGAAAATGTTCAAAAGTCCATCAGAGCTTTTTCACGATCTATAATTATTTTTGTAATGTCCTCTAAGCATTATCCATTCGTACTGACTTTTTTACAATTAGCCCAAAGCAAGCTCTGTAAGGTTTGTGTTATGGGTAACTAGGATCACGGATACACATAATATGCTTATGGATGAAACGTTGTGCGTATTACAGCTTTTGAGTAAGAATTAAAAGCTTTTGAAATGTACTGTGAGTTACTTCTACCCCTTATAAAGAAACACAAAGTGCTTACTATATTTTTTTTATGTTGTTTTTTATATAGACTATTTAAATACAAATAATTATGACCGATAGTCGTATCCGACAGATGGCGTCCTTTAAACAGATATATTGTTAAATCGGTTTTAGAATCAAAATCGTAAATTTACAATCACCTCAAAGATGCTACTCCATTACCCCCAGTATTTTTACAAAGTTTTCAATTTGAAGCTGGCCTCAGATAAATAGTCTGATCCCAACTTCCTCTACAATTCAAAACAAGTTCAAATTATATCTATAAAGACTATTTCACATTATATCTACAATATATAGATGCAATTAAGTCAGCAGTAATTTCATTCAACAACTGAGTTGAATTTTACTTTTTTAATTTATTCTCTACAGACTCTTCGTTCATGTGTCATATTTTATTTTTTGACTTTTAGAATAAATTATTTGAAAATAATTACTAATCCTCGCGTTTATTCCTTTTTGACATGGATAATGCGTAGAGGGCTTAGCTATGTTCTTGTCTGCATGACTTCAGGGATAAAGAATCATTTGTATCAACTTAGATTATAAATAAATTTGCATGCAAAAATCTCTACGGTAAATTTTTCTTCGCATCAAATGCACGCGGGGATCAAAGGTTATTGCATAATTAATCATATAGTTATCTCATGAAGTTTGTTTTGCGATCCGCGCACGTGCAACCAGACAATGAGCGAACGTATACGCACGTACATAAAACACGTACGCACCCTCCCAATATTATATCGTCAAATTAGGATTTGTTCACGAATTAATGTTATCTTTTGTCCATATTTACAGGTAGCGAAGAGGACCAGGAGGCGACGGAGATGCTGGTGGGCAACGCCCAGAACCTCATGCAGAGTGTGAGTGCATTTAACATCATCACTTAGCCAATCATAGTCCACTGCTGGACATAGACCTCTCCCAATTTGCACCACAACACCCGGTCCTCCGCCTTCAGCATCCAGTCCCCTCCAGCGACCTTCTTCAGGTCCGGTCAGTCCACCTGGCGGGGGGCGTCCTACCTTACGGCTGCCGAGTCGCACCCTCCATTCAAGGACTCGTCTGCTACATCGGCTATCAGTCCTTCGGCAAACATGACCAGCCCATTGCCACTTCAGCGAGCTTATTTTGCGAGCTATGTCGGTTACTCTGGTTCTTTGTCGAATGACCTCATTACGAATTCGATCCTTCAAAGAGACTCCTCTCTCGCTCGCTCCATAGCCCGCTGCGCGACTTTAAATTTGTGGACTAACCCGACCGTTAATGTCCACGTTTCGGCGCCGTAAGTCATAACCGGTAGGACGCACTGGTTGAAGACTTTCGTTTTTAGGCATTGCGGTATAGGCGAAGAGAAGACCCGACGAAGCTTGCTAAACGCTGCCCAGCCCAGCTTTTAACATCACTTTTTTTAATTAAAGAGTATACTAAATTGGACCAAGCTTTCTTCTTTCTTTCTTTCCAAGCAAGGGTACAAGATGTACCTCAGAGGTCGACCTTATCGCCTTATTTGTATACTTGTTGCTGAGGTTTATAGCAAAATGCTCAATGTTTTGCTCGTCATGAGTTCGCCTAGTCTTGTATTTACGATCTCTTGTGATAAAGATGTGTTGCCTGAGAATATCCTCATATTGCTTCCACTTCTTCGTCAGGGCGGATCGAGGTTCGGAAGTGAACCTGATCGACTTTCAACGTATTCCTCTTGGTGATTCCACTCGACACACTTCCACATGTCTTGTTAATTGTGTAATAATTGTCCGGCAGGTGAAAGAGACGGTGAAGGCGGCAGAGGGCGCCTCCATCAAGATCCGCAGCGAGCAGGGCGGGTACAAGCTGCGCTGGGTGCGGCGCTCGCCCTGGTACCAGATCTAGGCTTGCCCGGTGCCTGGTGCCTGGTGCCCGGTGACCGGTGCCTGGTGCCACGCTGTCACGTCACATCACATCGCAACACCTCCGCAGTGCAGCCATCTTCGCTGTGAACTAAGTCGTTGGCAAACTAGTGGTTTGCAATTATTACATTGATGTCATCGATGGAAAAAGCCACGAGTTCTGTATGAATTGTTTTTAAAAAATTGCCCTAAAATTAAAACTAACTTTAAAGATATTTAATGAAGCTCTGCTCTTTTCGATTCGCAGTGAAGTTGGTTGCAATGTCATGAAAAGTCATAATCATGGAATCCAGGCAATGTCGTGGCATCAAAAACGATCTACCAGATTTTCATATAGCAATATCCATTTTTATCGGTCGAATAAAATTTGCGATTCTAAAAGTGTCTGTGTAAAAATCATCTGACACCCTGGATTTTGGTATTGCCGTATACGAAATAAATACTGATAGTAGTTTCAACTTTAAATATGAAGTCTATTAAAGCGACTTTTGTAGAACAAGACATAAATCTAATAATATGTATAGAGCTATTATCAAATGATGTCACTTAGACCAGAGACTCTGTGATCTACCTAATCACACTTGTCTATGGCCTAGCTCCCATCCTGGCAACATTATCACGTCTTCCAATATTACCCACAAATAATTAAAGGCTTAAAGATAATTACAATAATTATAGAATGAATTTTACTTTTATTTAAAATAGTGATATATTCAAATAAATATAACATGTTCATCCCTGTTTTAATATTGATTCGTTTATTTTATTATTTATGCTATTATAATAAACAAACTTGATTGTATACAACATATCTACATGCAATGTGTTGCCATTGATATAATAAGCAATATTATTGCCACAAGCAATATTTTACATAAGGATAATGGTGAATAATAAAATTAATTTCTACCTTTTAATTCTAAAATGGTGTCTTCAAATGTTTTGTTGTGATTTATTTATTTTAGTGTTTATTTACAACGAATTTTGTTTCTTTCTTAAATGTATTAAGCAAAGAGTGTGATTCGAGATCGTAAGTGCCATGCAATAGTGCTTTATATTTATACACACATAGAATATATATTTATATAAATACTTAGAAACTATAATATACTTGGAATCTAATTCACAGATTATTTTTAAATCAATGCGTTGAGCTCGAAAGGTATCTAAATCATTTTATGGTTTGTGTAAATGATTACAGCTTCTGTATAAATTACATATTATCAAAGCCAATAAAATAACTCTTTTGTTTTTTCATACGTCAGTTATGTCGTATTTGATAATTAAATATGGTGGTCTGACACATCTCAAATAAATGTGTCAGAATGAGGATTGCTTTTGGTTTTAAGGGTTTTATATTTTTAAAATTATGACCTTGAAATGTTTTTGACGTGTTTCATATATAACCCCAATAAGATACTTTCGTAGCTCACCGTCTTTACTATATTAAAAAAATATTTTAGATGTAGCACTAATTAATTAATGTCCATTTCAATTAAGAAAAAAAATACACAAATTTTTATACTCTCTTCTTACTTATTTAATAAATAAAAAAAAATTCTTTAAATATTCTATTGTACACAATTTTTTGTTTATTCGCCCGCATAGACACTAGATTTTTCTTATTTGAAATGGACGGTAAGTATAGATAACTTGAAAGTACATAAATAAGCTTTGTAGCAGCTATATGTATGTTGGGAAATTGTATTTTTGTATGTGAAGTGAAATCGTGAATTTATAACGATAAGAAATAAACTTGGTGGTGGTTTCGGGGGATGTTCATGGGTCTAGGTTTTTATTATTCTTATTAATCTTGTAATTTGTCTTGCAAAATAATACTTTTAATGTGCTTTGTGGAGTCTTAGAATTTTTCATTATATGACTAAATTCTGTATAATTTGCTAGTCTATGGTGTATCATAGATCACTCGATTTCTATTTCCACAGATATTATATTGTAAAGCCTCCGCTACAACAACTGAAATCACCACCACTAAAATTAGACCACACGAAAGTTAAGCCTACATTTTATAATTTAATGAAAACTGCATGTCGCATGACTTATTGTAGTCTGAATAAACTATATTGATACTATTATACAAAGTTAAGTGCGAATGGGACTTGCGCACGAAGGGTTTCGTAACATTAACTGTAAAAGTGGACTAAATAAATATTTGTTTTATTTTAAGTTAATTATTTCATTTTGTGAATATTTCAAGCGTTTACGTGTTATCAATATCAAACAATATAAAATCACATATGGCACCTTCTTTAAACATATATTTTATTCTATTTTATATTATTCGTTGTTATAGCTGCAACAGAAATACAAACGTGAAAATTTCGAATGTCTAATATGCCTGATGACAAACGGACAGACAGACGAACGGACATCAGAGTGTTTAGATCGAAACCCTTTGTGTACGATACCTAAAAATATATATAAAATAATTAATTTAATTGAAATCAATTTTACGCTATCAAATATCACGCGTAGTTATTTTTAAAGTACAAATAATACAGTTCAATTGTCAATATGAACCGGAACTCTCGATAAACAAAATTTGACAGCTAAGTTACTCAATAAAGAAAATTTGACAGCTAATTTACTCAAAAAGCTAAATTTGACAGCTAACTTTGTCGAGAAACTAAATTTGATAGCTAAGTTACTCGAGATACTAAAAGTAACGGCTACGTTACTCAAAAGCTAAATTTGACTAACTTTGTCGAGAAACTAAATTTGATAGCTAAGTTACTCGAGATACTAAAAGTAACAGCTAAGTTACTCAAGAAGCTAAATTTGACAGTTAAGTTTGTCGAGAAACTAAATTTGATAGCTAAGTTACTCGAGATACTAAAAGTAACAGCTAAGTTACTCAAGAAGCTAAATTCTCGAGAAATTAAATTTGACAGTTAAGTTACTCGAAAAACGACATTTGACAGCTAAGTTACTGGTTAAACAAAATATGATAGTTAAGTTACTCGATAAACAAAATTTTGCAGCTAAGTTGCTCGATAAACAAAATCTGACAGCTAAGTTACTTGACAAACAATCTAACGGCTAAGTTACTCGACAAAACATGGTCAAATTTAACAGATATTCTTACAGAGTGTTAAGGATGGATTCTTTTATCGTACAGCTGTGAACATATGGAGTTGCCATAATAAAAAAAATAATTCTATTCCAAGGCGAACTTTCGTGTGTGAACGTCTTGCAATAATTGTAGTCCATTATACATGTACATAAGTTAGTGATACTAAACTACTAAACCGTGTGCTTATTGTACTAAGTAGTACCAACGTTTCTTTACAATATTTCGACTATTTATTTTATCTAATAAACGATTTTTTTTAAATATTATGTTGGTTTATTTTTATTTTTACATTTTTAAATATAAACTGTGAGCTAAATCAATGTGATAGTTATTAATTAATTGAGATTTTTATATTTGTAGTTACAAAGTGTAAGTTGTAGAAAACAGGGTAAAGTTTTTCCTTTTCAACTTAAAGAGCTTCTTATATTCGACGACCACGGGCTGGACCTAAAATTCGACTTAAAAGTTTCCGATAATCGGCTCACCCATGTGCTGGGCCTAAAAGCTTTCGACTTTTAAGCTACCTATATTCGACTAGCCCATGGATTGGCCTTAAAATCTTTCGACTTAAGAGCTTCCTATATTCGGGCTTTTTTCCCCACACAGCCATTGTGCGTCCTGTGTTGGTTGACTTCTCCCTTACTCCAACTATCCCAGGTGCTCGCAGAATGCCAGAAGGGATACTGGGGAGTGGAGAAGTTTTGCCCGTTGTTCGACCACACTTCTACACTCCTTGAGGACGTGTCGAGGTGTTTCCTCTGCATCGAACTGTCCCTGTGTTTGTTCAGGGGTCTGGTTAGATGAAATTTGTCAGTCTCGGTAGTAATACGCTGTAGAAAATCCAAGATTTTCACTTAAAAAGCTTAACTTATATGTTCTTGTATGTTTACTACATTAATAACTATGGATATTAAAAATGTTTGTATGTGTTTCTCGTTTACCTTTGTAGGTTGTGTTGCAGTGTAATCGTTCTAAACTTTTGTAGGTTGTGTTGCAGTGTAATCGTTCTAAACTTTTGTAGGTTGTGTTGCAGTGTAATCGTTCTAAACTTTTGTAGGTTGTGTTGCAGTGTAATCGTTCTAAACTTTTGGTTGTGTTGCAGTGTAATCGTTCTAAACTTTTGTAGGTTGTGTTGCAGTGTAATCGTTCTAAACTTTTGTAGGTTGTGTTGCAGTGTAATCGTTCTAAACTTTTGTAGGTTGTGTTGCAGTGTAATCGTTCTAAACTTTTGTAGGTTGTGTTGCAGTGTAATCGTTCTAAACTTTTGTAGGTTGTGTTGCAGTGTAATCGTTCTAAACTTTTGTAAGTTATCTTGCAGTGTAATCATTCTAAACCTAAACTTATGTAGGTTGGTTGTGTTGCAGTGTAATCGTTCTAAACTTTTGTAGGTTGTGTTGCAGTGTAATCGTTCTAAACTTTTGTAAGTTGTCTTGCAGTGTAATCGTTCTAAACCTAAACTTATGTAGGTTGGTTGTGTTGCAGTGTAATCGTTCTAAACTTTTGTAAGTTGTGTTGCAGTGTAATCGTTCTAAACTTTTGTAGGTTGTGTTGAAGTGTAATCGTTCTAAACTTTTGTAAGTTGTCTTGCAGTGTAATCGTTCTAAACCTAAACTTATGTAGGTTGGTTGTGTTGCAGTGTAATCGTTCTAAACTTTTGTAGGTTGTGTTGCAGTGTAATCGTTCTAAACTTTTGTAGGTTGTGTTGCAGTGTAATCGTTCTAAACTTTTGTAGGTTGTGTTGCAGTGTAATCGTTCTAAACTTTTGTAGGTTGTGTTGCAGTGTAATCGTTCTAAACTTTTGTAGGTTGTGTTGCAGTGTAATCGTTCTAAACTTTTGTAGGTTGTGTTGCAGTGTAATCGTTCTAAACTTTTGTAGGTTGTGTTGCAGTGTAATCGTTCTAAACTTTTGTAAGTTATCTTGCAGTGTAATCATTCTAAACCTAAACTTATGTAGGTTGGTTGTGTTGCAGTGTAATCGTTCTAAACTTTTGTAGGTTGTGTTGCAGTGTAATCGTTCTAAACTTTTGTAAGTTGTCTTGCAGTGTAATCGTTCTAAACCTAAACTTATGTAGGTTGGTTGTGTTGCAGTGTAATCGTTCTAAACTTTTGTAAGTTGTGTTGCAGTGTAATCGTTCTAAACTTTTGTAGGTTGTGTTGAAGTGTAATCGTTCTAAACTTTTGTAAGTTGTCTTGCAGTGTAATCGTTCTAAACTTTTGTAGGTTGGTTGTGTTGCAGTGTAATCGTTCTAAACTAAACTTATGTAGGTTGGTTGTGTTGCAGTGTAATCGTTCTAAACTTTTGTAAGTTGTCTTGCAGTGTAATCGTTCTAAACCTAAACTTATGTAGGTTGGTTGTGTTGCAGTGTAATCGTTCTAAACTTTTGTAGGTTGTGTTGCAGTGTAATCGTTCTAAACTTTTGTAGGTTGTGTTGAAGTGTAATCGTTCTAAACTTTTGTAAGTTGTCTTGCAGTGTAATTGTTCTAAACCTAAACTTATGTAGGTTGTTTGTGTTGCAGTGTAATCGTTCTAAACTTTTGTAGGTTGTGTTGCAGTGTAATCGTTCTAAATTTAGATTCACTTTTCCTTACTTTAAAATCACATTCGCCAAAAGGAAGGAATTCTACTCTAGAAAACCATTTCTTTGTAATACATTTAATAGAATAAATAATATTGATTTATGTATATTTTTTATAAAAGTATTTATTTATAATATCATTTTTTATGTTATTCATCAGAAAGCTCCTAGATGTAGGAGTTTTAGCCACAACATATAAATGTATTGGTGATAAATAAAGAATTATTGTTATTAAATTTTATCGCATTTTATTAATACTGATGTTTAGAAAAGTAGCCTTAATTCACATGTACTATAAAAACCATATCTATTCGAGTAATGATCACGTAATGGGTAGATATGAAATATGAGGAAATACGTGTTTCTTCCTTCTGGAGACAGGCTCAGAATCCCCATGGATGCCACTGCAACCAAGAGCTATGCTGATTATGTCTATTCCAAACCTATCGAGGCGGTTAATCTCTGCCTGAGCTCTTGATTCTCAACCTCTTTTCTCCAGAAGGAAAAAAAATAATGAGTGGATACACACATAATAACGGCAAAACTCTAACAAATATCTGCAGGACATATCCCGTGCGGGAATCGAACCCGCGATTGCGTGACCCCCCCTGTTGCGCAGTAGCCGATTACTCAACCTCTGAATCAACCGTGTCATTACTTTATTTATAGCAAACTAGCGACCCGCCCCGGCTTCGCACGGGTGCAGTGAAAAAATGGTTATGGTGGGTTATCCCTAAGAGATGACATATACCATCGCGGACTTTTTTGTGGATTTTTGTAAGTTGTACAATACTGTAGTACATTATTTTGGTCTATTCGTAGGGTTTCAGCCAGCGTTTGCAATATAAGCGCAAAAAAACGTGCTTATTTACGACATCACATTAGAAACCTTTGAATTTATCAGTGTTTCTCTACTATATTATGCATTTATTATACATACAAACCTTCCTTAAGAATCACTCTATCTATTAAAAAAAAACGCGTCAAAATCCGTTGCGTAGTTTTAAAGATCTAAGCATACATACGGACATACAGCGAAAGCGACTTTGTTTTATACTATGTATGATATTGCAAATAAAAATAGACACAGTTACTTTGCAGAGTTGTGATTGTTTCATACAAATGCAGAAAAGAATAGATGCAAGTTTTTCTTGTGTTTAGAATTCATCTACCTCATAATTATACGTTCTAATTTGTCGTAACTTAATATTGTTGAAGCAAGGACAAGAGTTTTAGTCTGCTTTTTTCATCTTACTTTTGATCATTTTATCTTTATAACCAGAGGTCGGAATTTGGTAGAGTTATTTATGTGGTTCCATCGAAATGTTGATATTAATGTGGACCTTCCCAGGATTTCCAATGGACAATCCCGTGTGGCCAACAATATTACAAATAAGTAATAATAAAAACCTCAGAGATAAATAAATAAAACAAAGATAATTTTAACATTTTATTTTTAGCTAGGAGGTAGACTCTGTACCAGGGTCGTCTGCATGGATACCTCCGTCTTACCTATTTCCGCCGCCAAACAGCAGGGTTCGCTTTGCTGTGTTCCGGCGTGAAGGGTAAGATAGGCTGTGAAATTACTGGGTACTGTGACTTTACATCTTATGTCACAAGTTGGCAACGTACACTGTGGTTCTTATGAGGTTTGCAGATTTGCTGCGAATCTCGTGGGAACCACATGTACTATAGGAGACTGTTACCACTTACCATCAGGTGGGCAGCCTGCTTGTTTGTCAACTTTAGCAATAAAAAAAAAACATACATTTTTATTAGTTTACATTAATTTACAATACAAATTATTGATAGTCTTAAGCAAATTCTCATAGGCATATTTCGCCTTTTTTATAAATACGAGCAAATACTTTTGCTTCTAGCCTAAACTCGTGAGGTTATTCAAACGGCCCATCGGAATCATTTTCCTTGTGCGATTCATTAGCATTAAAAATCATGGGTTTTTCGCTCTTTAAAATTAATCTCGGGATTTGAGGCATATCCATTTTCTTCTTTCGCTGTATGAAATCAATGGAAGTACATGATTCCGACCTCTATTTATAACGTAAATTCTAGATTGTGAATTGTTGATACAAGTAAATTTAATGGCCCTGTACGGTAATATAAAATGACAATTAATTGTCCAATTAATTTAATTTTATCCTTGTGCCTTATCGCGCCTGTACATTTAGGCCAAGTGTTACCCTAGCACGTTGGATCAATATATGCATTGGCGCCTTGATAAAGATGGACGTGGAATCTTACAGTCGCGGTAATTTATTTATACAGTATATCAAATTATTACCTAAATCGGTTTAATTTATTAGTATTTACTCTTTTTATTAAGGGACGACATACAGCTATAAAATATAAGTAAATAAAAAGTAACAACGTAAAAGTCGCTTATTTTGTAACCCACAGCGTTATCCACAAATTACTTGATTATCTTAATATATATATTTCTTGTGTGCGTGTGTATGTGACTGAACTCCTCCTAAACGACTGGACCAATTTTGATGAAATTTTTTGTGTGTATTCCAGGGGCTTGAGAATGGTTTAGATTCACAATACGGTCATATAGATATTGTTTTTCAGCTAAATTATTTATTTAAAACATTTGAGACAACGTGAGACAACGTGACATTTGAGACATTTGACATTTGAGACATTTGACAGGACAACGTCTGTTGGGCCAGCTAGTTAATTATAAAAAACAAATGGTCGTGAGCCTCTGAATAATAGTAATAACGGCGTTAGTGCGACACGCGTTAGTGGTAGTGGTAGTACTTAAGCCTAAGCGGAAACTTCCTTCAAGACCAAATAAGTCCCGTCAACACCGCCAACAGCGAGCCTATCTCAAGGACCGCGACATGTCCTTAGCGACCCCCCTAACCAACTCACGCAGGAACTTCTAGACCTGCAAGCGGCGGCGTCTGAGCCGTCGCCTCCCTTGTCGCCCCCTAACCGGCAGCCTTCTGCTTAGCCACGTGTAGGTTCCCGTCAATACAGGCCGGTCCCACTTTGGAGATTCTTGCCTTCTTCTAGCGCTTATGCCCTCATCATTTGGCAGCGCTAACCGTGCCTCTCCTGAGGTGCCGCCCCCTCGTCAATAAAGCCAGTAGGGTCAATAGGACCAAAGGCTAGGCTGAGTTTAGTCGGTAGGTCTGTGTGGTCGAGCCGCCTCGACAGCACCAGGAGTCCGACATAATCAACGCATCCTTGCTTGCCTGTTGCGTTGGTATCCATGATGGATTCTGAGCTTCCTCTCCTGAGGAAAAAAATCCTTCAAGACCTGCTTGCGGCGTCGTCTGAGCCGCCGCATCGACTGACCGGCCGCCGTCTGACTGCCAATGAAGTAAATTCTTTCCCCTGTTTTATACGTTTTCATTTATAACCTTACATTCTGAATATTCTCTTCCCGAGACAACAGTTACTTGTTACTTTGATTTTTAACGTTATGATATTGTATCTTAACTGTCCCCCCCCTTACTTAGATTTGTGCATAGATAATAAATTTTATGTATTATATTGTTTTTGTTTTATTGTTAGTAGAAGGTGAAGGAAAGGTCGTCGAGAGGCAGCCAACAACGTAATGTTGGCAGGCCTCCCTTAGATGGGCAGACGACTTGGTGATAATCGCAGGAAGGACTTTTGATGATAGCAGCGTAGAACCGACCAGTGTGGAGAACCTTGGGGAGACTTATATCCAGCAGTGAGCTGGCTGAAATGACAATGTAGATGCCTACATAGATTCATATGCGCATTTATAGAAAATAGTTATAGCATGGTTTGGATTGAGCTGACGCCCATTTTCAGTATAGAATATACTTAGTATATGTTACATCCCGAGGATACAGTTTGGACGTCAAAGATGTAACACCATTGTTTCACAATCTACGGGGGGATTTTTTTTTTGTACCGCTGAGGAAAATGCATTAAAATGCACATCTGCACAGCTGCAGAGCCGGAGGTTATGTGGGGCTCTCCTCTCCAGAAGGGGGAGGCCTACCCACTAAAAACCTTAGTGATGGCCGTCTAGGACCCCGGGCCTTCGCTCCCCTGGGTGCGCTAGCGAAGCCCTTTTCGGTGGGAGCGATCTTGCAGCCTCTCCCCCTCCAACCTCCTCAACGTCACTCCCTGGCCCTTCGGGTCCTAGACCTAGTACTAGAAAGAATCAACAAGGGCTAGTTTCCTCCCCCCCTTCTGCGTTTTTAGAGTTGTCAATTAGAAGCTGGCCTCAGATAAATAGTCTGAACCCCAGTTCCTTTACATGTTCACTAGTCAACTAAATATATATAGGTATGCTTCAGCAGGACAGCAGCATCAGAACCAAAAAAAACTAGAGATGAAGGTTCATTCTTATCCTCGTAACAGATCTTCTGGCCATTACACTACATACATTTTGTAACTGCTCTTTACTGGATCGCGTCAGCATAATTAAATCAGTCCAGTTGATGATAAGATAAAACGGAATCACCACTTTTCACGGATGGCTGGACGAGTAAGAAAACTTTTATTGTTCTTTTTAAAAATGTGAGAAGTATGAAATAAAGAAGATAATCACAAAATGTAATAAATAGTTTATTTGGAACATTTTTGCAATTCATTATGTTTTATTGACAACGCCCTACCACTAGGGACTTCTGTACAGAAGAATTTTTTGCCTTGACTATAAAATAAATAGGAACAAAAAACGGCCACTTTACAAATCTTTTTGACAGGACGAAGTCTATCGGGTCCGCTAGAATATCTATCAAAAAATCTCCTTAATCAAATTATGTAGCTTTAAACGTAGTGACTGGATGAGATGGACAAAGCAGCAAGACGATTTTTTTTTTATTTGTAATGTTTTTAATAAATCAACCTCACAAACAACCAACTACGATCTCCATAGTCGAGTGGATAGTACACCGGTTTCAAGGTGTCGCCATCTCTGAGGTCCCGGGTTCGAATCCCGGTGGGGGCAGATGTTTGTGTGATGAATGCGAACATTTGTACCTTAGTCATGGTTGTTGATATATATTTCAATAAATATGTATTATTTATATATGTATTATATATGTATGTCTATCCGTTACCCTAGATCCCATAGCACAAGCCTTACAGAGCTTACCTCGGGCTAGGCTAATTGGTGTAAGTGTAACAAATATTTATTTATTTAACTACATGCGTTAGTGCTGAAACTCCTGCTGTACCTACTCATCAAATATGTTTTAATTATCCTTTTATTATCTATCGTATGTTGTTTCAATGAGGTAATGCTTATTTTGGAACAGGATAATGCTTCAAATAATATGGCTGCACCCTGCACCCGTAATCAAAATTAACTTTATTCAAACATGACTTTATAGAAATCTCTTTTGAATCGTTTAATTTTTTGACGTGAAACGTCTTTAAAATCGCGCCGAAACATACTTAAAACACCGTCAATCTTGTTTTTATTACCTACACGCTTTTTATTGACTTACTCTGTCCGTTTGTTTGTTTGTTTGTTTGTCATGATCAAATCTTGTAATCGATTTTTCGACCACTTCTACTGCTCCAATCGAGCTCAAATTTTTTTTACATGTATAGATGACAATACAATATTCAATCATTTTCGAATCATAAAAATACATAATTATGTTGTAATAAATTAAAAACTTTTTAATATGAGAATTGGTTCAATGAAGCAAACAGATAGAATTTGATATAATGCATATGTTTAATTCTAATACTACATTTTCTGAACAATTATGTACATTTCTTTATGTTTGTTATAATAATCACGAGACTAAAAAGTAGTAAATAAAAAAAAATTAAAAAAAACTTTTTAAAAAACACGCTTTTTACGCAAAGACTAAAAAATGTTTGAAAAAACTTTTGTTTGTTATAAAGACTAAAAAACATTTGATCTAAAAAGTAGTAAATAAAAAAAAATTAAAAAAAACTTTTTAAAAAAACACGCTTTTATTTCAATCTTTTACTTTAAAAGCGATTCCCTAACAGACGTTTCACGTTAAAACCAACGGCCGTGTGCCCCGGCACAGCCCCACCCGATTTTTGCCTACCACCTATTCAGAACGTATTTTTTAGCTGATAAGAAGAATGGGCGCAAGAAACTTATCAGCTATATCAAAAGTAATAATATTTACAATAAATCATGTCGTTGCCACACAACGTACATATGTGTTTACAATTTATACGAGAAAACAAACGAACACTTTAGAATGCAATGTATTTAAATCAATACCAAGCATTGGCATCTTTTAAATAATCTTTGACTTTGTAATAGCCCTTACTCATTAGCGTCTTTTTAACGTGTACCTTGAACTTATGGAAAGGCAATTCAGCTACACCATGTGGAATCTTGTTAGAAAAATGTATACATACATCCCAACTAATATTATAAATGCGAAAGTGTGTTTGTTTGTTTATTTGTTTGTTTGTTTGTTTGTTTGTTACCTCTTCACGCTTAAACACTGGACCGATTTCAAAAATTCTTTCACCTTTGGAAAGCTACATTCTCCCGAGTAACATAGGCTACTTTTTATCCCGGAAAAATCGACAGATCCCACGGGATGCGCAATAAAGGCTTCGCTCAAAAACTACTGCACAGATTTTTATGCGGTTTTCATCAATAGATAGAGTGATTCTTGAGGAGTTTTGCGGCATTTTTTATCTCGGAAAAACGGATAGTCCCACGGGAAGCGCGATAAAATCTTCGCACCATAAACCGACTTCCGCGTATATGTAGCCGTGGGCAAAAGCTATGACCCTTAACCCTCTATACACCCAATCCCGAAATCCACGCGGGCGAAGCCGCGGGCAGAAAGCTAGTTTGTCCATAAATGAACCTTTTTTGTAGCCTGTAACGTTGGAACTATTATGTACTATATCGTATGTAATACAGCCTGTAGGTTACAAGTGATCCTGGGTCATTGTAAAATGTGCATCAGCACTGGTCATCCCCGCAGTGGTGCCACCACCTGTGGGGCAACATTTTTACATTTGTACTTACCAAATCGGATGTTTTTTTACGGATATTAGATTTCAAATTAAACCGTTGATGTAGAATTTATTGTTTTACACTATTCTGTCACTTTCTGTCTTAGCCAAAGTAATACTAAATCACATTGGCTCTCATTTCGCTAAAATATATCTAAATGATTACGGAATTTAGAATCATTTTCATTAGATATCCAGCCGTTAGATTTCAAATTAAACCGTTGATGTAGAATTTATTGTTTTACACTATTCTGTAACTATTCTGTCTTAGCCAAAGTAACACTAAATCACATTGGCTTTCATTTCGCTAAAATATATCTAAATGATTACGGAATTTAGAATCATTTTCATTAGATATCCAGCCGTTAGATTTCAAATTAAACCGTTGATGTATAGAATTTATTGTTTTACACTATTCTGTTACTATTCTGTCTTAGCCAAAGTAACACTAAATAACATTGGCTTTCATTTCGCTATGATCGGAATGATTACGGAATGTAGAATCATTTTCGTTAGATATAACCAAACGATTTCTATAATAAATCAAAAGCAAATTATACTTTACTAGCGACCCGCCCCGGCTTCGCACGGGTGCAGTGAAAAAATGGTTATGGTGGGTTATCCCTAAGAGATAGACATATACCATCGCGGACTTTTTTGTGGATTTTTGTAAGTTGTACAATAATACTGTAGTACATTATTTTGGTCTATCTCGTAGGGTTCAGCCAGCGTTTGCAATATAAGCGCAAAAAACGTGCTTATTTACGACATCACATTAGAAACCTTTAAATTTATCAGTGTTTCTCTACTATATTATGCATTTATTATAACATACAAACCTTCCTTAAGAATCACTCTATCTATTAAAAAAACCGCGTCAAAATCCGTTGCGTAGTTTTAAAGATCTAAGCATACATACGGACATACAGCGAAAGCGACTTTGTTTTATACTATGTATTGATATTCGGATTTGTGTATACATCTGTGATCAATAGTGTTCGGAATAGATAGTTTAATTTTATGTATACTTGCAGAAAGAAAGTCAATGCAAGCGTAACATGGATAAACCTTTTTTTTTTTAGGGTGGGAAAATGGTCCTTATGCACCTTGTCACCGCGCTGGCTAGGCGCGGCCGTGTGTGGGGCTCTCCGGCAGAGTGCCGGCCTACCCACAAAAAAACCCCCAGGTTCTCTGGGCCCATGCAGGGCACATGGCGGGGTACGCTTTCGCGATTCGACCGCCATGTGTCCCGGGGCCGGCTCGACAGATTGGTCAAGCCACCGCCAAAGGAGGGACTGTTTGAGAACCCCTGGACAGTCCCCCAGACAGAGAGACTTCACCACGGCGTGCGCGCTTAGCTAGGCGCGCAGCATCCCGGTAGGGTCATTAGACGGGCAACACCGCGCTTGCGTGTGCCCGCCTTCGCCTACCTATCCGTCTGAACATGGATAAACCTAAAATTTTCTGTTTCTATTTGCTATTCGTTTCTTTACGCTTTTATTGTAAAATTTTATGTTTCCAACTTATTATTACAACAATAAGCTAAAAGATGAAATACTATTTTGAAAGTTCAATATAATATTTTTACAATCTTTGAAAATAGTAAGTTCCCAGGCATATCCATACTATTGATGTCACAAAATCGCAAGTAGATAAAATTAAACTACCTATTCCAAGCACTAGCGATCAACCGTACAACCGTGCACTTCCGCAGCGAGGTCCCCGGTACGCGACTGCGCGTGTCGCAAATCATAACATCTACAACAGATGAGTGTTATTCTAACACCGATTAATCACGTATCAAATACGGCCGCATATGGAGTACTGTTCACACCTCTGGGCTGGAGCCCCCAAATATCAACTCAACCCTTTTGACTCCCTGCAAAGGCGTGCTTTCCGTATCATCGGTGATCCCAATATTACGGCCTCAACAGAGACCTTGGAGCAGCGGAGAGACTTTGGCTCTCTGTGTGTTCTCTATAGGCTCTTTAACGGAGAGTGCTCTGAGGAATTATTTGCAATGGTGCCTTCGTCACCTTTTTACCATCGCACCATCCGCCACCGCAGTAGAGTTCATCCATATCACCTGGAACCGATCTTGTCTAGTACAGTTCGGTTTCAGCGTTCATTCCTTCCGCGTACATGCAAACTCTGGAATGAGCTCCCAGCTGCGATGTTTCCTGAGCGCTACGATATGTCTAACTTCAAACGAGGCTTAAAAAGAGTATTTCTCTCCAGGTAGGCAGCGGCTCAGCTGTGCCCCTGGCACTGCAGATGTCCATGAGCGATGGTTACCACTTACCATCAGGTGGGCCATTTGCTCGTCTGCCACCGTATGGAATAAAAAAAAAAAAAAGAACGTTGCAATAACATTTACACTAGAACCTACTTGCGAGTCTTGCAATTTAGAATACTTTATTAAAATAACAATTTTTTAACGTTGTCACCCTTTGACACCCACTTCGATTCCAATTTTCATTTTTTTTCTTTCAGTAGAGGGAGGCTAGGAATGCTCAACGGCAAATGCTACGGTGATTATAGCGTACTCCTTACTGGGACCTGCTGATTAACCTCAGCCTGAGTCTTGGCCTTAAGGGCCCAAGGGCTTGGATGGAGGTAATGGAAGCTTCATAATTACTGAAATACTAACTTTATACTAACCACAATTTCGTCTGCGCAGGATTATTATTTCATGTATCGTGGAGTATATCTTTAAAAATTATAGTAGTGTTATTATAGAATAACATATAAGCTATTAGCTTCCGCCCGCGACTTCACCTGCGTGAAATTAGTTTCGTTAATCCTGGTCCCTTATGTCTAAGGTACCAAGCTTTATGGTCTTATCTTCAATTCAACCCCTATTTCATCCCCACACTGGTAAAAATTTCAAAATGCTAGAACAAACGATTTTTTATTGCGTTATCGTACACAAATATGACAGACATTCGCGCCAGCGCCCTGTGCCGCCTAAACGGAGCAGCACACTCAGACACGGTAGAAAGAGTGGGAGATACTAGTTCCTCTCCCTTCCCCTCGATCTTACGCTTTTTCGATCAGCATCACATGACCCTGACGCGAGTTTGGAAGTTTTTACCCATACAAAAAGTGCTCAGCGCCGCTAAAGAAGTTTTCACTTAAAAAATATATAAGTAGGGATATAGATAATGCTTATATTTCATTGAACTGTACCAGCGAATGTAAAGCGATAACGAGCTCGCTTACACATAATTTTTATTTATATAGATTTGAAGAGTTTGTTAAACTTTTGTAAATGCACAAAAAACTGTCCGCGCGACCGTGCGTCCCACACATGTTGGCGGGTCAACGTTCGCCGCTAAATGGAAGATTGGGGATATGGGACGGTGCTTTGCGGAACTGGGAATTAAGTTCATACAGCGACGTAGCTTAACATGACCTTGAGATGATCATAGGTCGTATTTCTGCAAGCGAACCTCTAGAATGGATTGTCGGCTTCTGTTTGTGATGATTAGAGATCGGATAATCGGATGCATATTTACGTAAAGTTAGTTTAAGACAAAGTATGGAAACGGCTTTTTATTGTTTTGTTAAATATAATTTTTTCACCATTTCTGTTTTTTTATTCAATTATTTAATTGATTATTGTTTTAGTCAAACTAGCTCACTATTTTAGTATAACACTCTTCATGTAATAAATCGTACATTCATAAATCGCACAGGGAACTGAAACTAAACTTCATGTAAATACGTATGCATAGTTGTATAAATGAACCCGGAGTCTTGGTCTTTTGAAAATAAATACCACGTGCTAATTTAGTAATTTTCAAACAATATCACTACGTTAAATTTGCAGCCCCGTATTTTCCCGGGATTTTTATTTAACAAAATGTATTTTAAAAAGCCGCTTCCATAATTTGTGAGCCAAAAATTAACTTTAGGTAAATATGCATCCGATTATCCGATCTCTAGTGATGATAGACCATCGGTGGAATCTTTCCATTCTCATTTAAAAATGTACCTACTATCTATTGCATTAAGAAATTTATAAGAGCGCAATTTTAAGTGCTAATGCTAATGATATATATGCATGTGTGTATATGTATATATGAACATATAATCATGTTGTGATACTAGCACTGTACACAAGTTACAGTAAGAATTTTATAGCTACGTTTGTTTATTTATCTTTTTTTCGTTGTTTAGTTCGATTTATATTTATTATATAAATCGAACAAAACAATGTATTAATAATGTATAACAATGTATAATTCTATAATAAATTATATTTTTGTTTTGTACCGGACATATATATATCAGATTTGTTTAATACGATATGACTCTTGTGACGGAAATATACATTTGTTAGTTGTTTTAACTTGTATCGGAGGTTGGGTTGAGATACACATCTGAAGCCGGCTTCCAACTGATGACTCTGTAATGATACAGGAAGAAAAAATTGCCCTTGCTGGTTTTCTTGCTGGTTCTTTCCAGTACAAGGTCTCCCGCCGTAGACTTGTGAACCAATGGCGTAGCATCTTTGACATTCAAAAGTGATTGTAAAATCCTATTTGAAGAATAAATTTTTGATTTAATTTGATTTATGACTCGGGTAGGGTCAATTCGAAACCCGGGTAGGTCGAGTTAAAATAAATACTGACCCGGGTAACATAGATAGACTTGAGTAGGGTCAATTTGCCTGACTGACGATTAATTTAGTTACATAGGAATATTGAGACAGTTTAATGTAGTTTTTTTTTTCGAACTCTTTTTGGTTTTCTGCGGACTCTTTGCTCCGCACTCTTTTTTGTTTTGTGTTAGTCATTTCCTTATATATTGTTTATTCTACAAATAACATATCATTTGTCGATCAGGAAAAAGGTGTTTTTCTCCGTTTTGTGGGGACAGATGGTCTTGTCCCCCACAGTCGTAGCCCCACCTATATCTATGTTATCTATTCCTAATGTAAAGCTTAAAGCGGTATTATAACAACGCTATAAGATTGTTCACTATATAACACTACGTAGACAGTCACAGATTGG
Source organism: Scirpophaga incertulas (assembly GCA_036419045.1). Taxonomy (NCBI): domain Eukaryota; kingdom Metazoa; phylum Arthropoda; class Insecta; order Lepidoptera; family Crambidae; genus Scirpophaga; species Scirpophaga incertulas. The sequence goes on along the minus strand of CM071629.1, from coordinate 39,476,905 downwards.
CTGAACGAAATCTCTAGTGAGATAAGTCTACATTTGTGAACAAAATTATGTAACATTTATGTAATTAAATAATTATGGCAATAAAGTCCTCTGTAAGCGAGTAGTTGGTGTCCCGGTTTCAAGGTGTCGCCATCTCTCTCCCGGGTTCGTGTCCCGGTGGGGGCAGATGTGGCCTGGCGTGCGCAGGTCGAATTACGGATCTGCGCGCGCCAGCGGTCCGTCGGTGCCGTACTCCCGCACCTCGAAGCTTGGCTCCACGGGAAGGAGGAGGTCGCCTACCGATTGACTCAGATACTCACCGGGCACGGCTGCTTCGGTGAGTATCTGTGTCGAATAGGACGGGAGGGATCGACACATTGCCACCACTGCGCATCCGACCTCGACTCGGCCCAGCACACGCTGGCGGAGTGCCCCGCGTGGGTCTCCGAGCGCCGAGGCTTGGTCGCAGAGATCGGGCGAGATCTGTCTCCGCCGGCATTGATTGCGGCAATGCGGACGAGGGAGGTTGGAGGGCTGTGGCCTCCTTCTGTGAAGCAGTGATGCTCCAGAAGGAAGCCGCCGAGCGGAGTCGGAATATGGCTGATCCCGCTCGAAGGAGGCGGCGCCGGGCTCGGTAGCACAGCTGCGGCGCCGCCGCGGGTCGCCGGCGGGCGCGAGGAAATCGCGTAAGAAATATTTATTTGTTATTATAAAGTAAATTGGGATTCATATATAATATACTTCTCGCTCCGGTGCTATACTTGTTAGCGCAACACTATCTCTTTCTATCCCGTACTTTTTGTATGATTTGTTTCATTCATGTTGAATAAAACTCTTGTACTGTTCCACTAATTTTAATTATTGTCGACCTGACCGGTTTCGCTTTATAGCATTTTCAAAGGTGTTACAAGTACACAGCTGTTCGTGTTTACGCTTCTCATACAAGAGTTAGAGTTAGAGAGCATACGAGAGTTTTATTCAACATGTATAATAAGTTCCACCAAGAGCCAACAATCAACTCAATATAGAATATAATTTGTTTCATTCACTAATAGTCTCGTACATTACACGATAACTATGTACTAAAACGGGGTCAGTTTTTAAAGATCGCACAGTATGGACATTTATTATCTATAGTTAAACATCATCGACAGGAATAAACATATCGAACGCATTCGTGGTAGATTGTAAGTTCCATTAGTTAAGTTGTTAAACCGGTAACGCGTAATGTTCTCAGTTCGTCTGCTGTCTCGGAATGTAATCGAGCCGGCATTACGATATCTTGTTCGTTGCGACGAACAAAAAGTTAATGAAAGAAACACTGTTTTGTCAATTCGTGTCGCGTTGATGACTTATTGGCGCGACTACGTTTATTCAGTTGAAACTGCAGTATTGTAACATTTTGAAGACGTGCAATAGCTTTGTATGTTGAGATCCATTATCGTAGACCCCCATTTTCATTTCTTGGACCCCCAAATTTTTTTCGTTCACGTAGACCCCTTGCAGGTTGTCATAGACCGCTAGGGGTCGATATATAGAACACTTGGACCAAATAGCTAATATACTGAAGTATGGTCAGGTTAAAAGTACCCGTGGGATGTGACGTCAGATAACGTGCTCGTGGTGCATCCTGGGCAACGTCTTTTGACGGCTACATGGGTATGGGATGGCCGGGTCCAACCTGGCTACAGTGGCGAAAGGGCAAAGCGCTCTTGTTCTTTAAGAGGGGGCTGGCTTGTCTGTCGCTCAAGAGACTCTTGGCTCGAATGTATCCGGGGGCCACCTTTGGGTGGTATGATGTGGCGACTTGTCGCCATACGCCGACGGGGTCGTGGTAGTTGTCGCGGCATCCGCGAGTTACTAGGTGAGTTGATACGTATTGACTATGCACAGCTCTATCATCAAAGTAGAGAACGTTGTCTATGGTAAAATGACAACCAAAATTTAGCATTCCAATTGAAAGTACTTTTCGCGGGCTTCGTGTGTTGTACGCTACGATGAGCAAAGAGGCTGTGAGACCTGAGTCTGCTGAGCCTAAAGTTGAGTATGAAGATTCTCCTCAGGACACTGTTGCATTCTGTTCAGTTTGTATGGTTATGTATTTATATAATGAGCAATATGTTGTTTTGCAGTTTATGTTGGGACACTGTAAAGATTGGAGGTGAGCCCGTGTGGTGTAAGAGAATCACCTGTCCAATTCGCGTCGTCTATCATAGTGTGCGAACGTAAAGCCAGGTGACCCGGTGGCCAAATCTGGCACCCATTTGGGGTGGCTAGATCCGGGTCTATGAGAGTCTACTTGTGTACACATTAGCAAAAGTAAGAGAGCGATTATGGTGCGGAGACGTCCGCCTCGCTACAATGGGGTTGTATGTACTGATGATAGACAAATAGAGATCACACACAGTGGTGTGATACTTTGAAGTTGATAATGATTAAACTATGTGTTGTAATAATTGATGTTTATGTGACAGTAAAGGTCAATGGTGGACCTGTGGAGAAATCTTTATGCTCATGTTGATATGTAAATACAGGTGGAGCTATCCAGATAACTGTAGCTGACAGGCTATGCCACTGTGGGCCAGTCAGTTGTTACAAATCGACCAGTGGCAAACAAGTTACCACTCCTGTCCATACTAGTTCACCTTGCGGGTAACCGGTAGACAACGAATCCAGGACAAGTAAGTCACAATTTCCTATAATTAATGTGAAGTAGATGAAGGAAGATTCCTCCGCACTGCGGTGGTGGATTCTTCATCTACACCGCCCTATGGGGCGGTGCCTTCATCTAATGTCCTATGGACTGCTGCTATGGGGATCTGCGGCTAACATTAAGAGTATTTTCCTATTACAAAAAAGAGCGATTCGTGCTATTTACTGTTTACGAGCTAGAGAATCCCTAAAAGAATTGTTCAAAGATATTAATATTTTAACTTTAGCTAGTCAATATATATATGATAATTTAGTTTTTGTATATAGAAACTATTTAATAAATTCAATAAAAACAGTGATCTACATAATGTGAATACTAGAAACAAAAATAAACTTGCCGTTCCAATGTTCAGACTCCATAAAACTAGCTGTTCGTTCTTGGGGAAATGTATATCTATGTTTAACAAACTTCCGCAAAGTGTCATTGATTTGCCTTTATATAAATTTAAAACCCATATCAAAAAGACACTCATGAGTAAAGGTTATTATAAAGTAAGTGACTATCTAAATGATCACAGTATTTGGGAATAGGGACACTATTCATAGAGCCATGTTTGGTAACAACATTATTTATAATATTGTATTGTTTTTATTTTTGTATGTAAACATACATACGACTGTAATCGTATTAGGTATGATTGTATCTTATACTATATTGTATTTTTATATTATATTATTGTAATTATTAACATTGTAAAGAGGAGATAAAAAATAGACCTTCAGAGTTTCTTGCCTGTTCTTCTCGAGAAGGCTCTCCCAATTTCCGAACAGGTGTCGAGTCAATTTTTTTATTTTTTTCTTTTTTTCCTTATTCGTACGTACGGACAAGGTTTTTGTTTTTTTTTTAAGCTTTGTTTTTTTGTTTTGTCTGTTGACGTCAATAAGTGCCTGTAAAGGTCTATGTTGAATAAAGATTATTTTGATTTTGATTTGATTTGATTTGCCACAACTGCTATCGTCATGTCTTTCTTTCTTTGCCGGCGCGATAGTAGTTGTCAGCAAGGGTTTCCCTGGCCTCGTCAGGGCGTAATGCAGCTCTCGTTTAGGACGACGCGCTTGCGGCGTAGTAGGGGGATCGCTGAGATTTTTCGTGTGTAAGCCTCCCCCTTCTGGGGATAGCCCCACAAAACCACCGGCTCTCGGGGTATGCAATTTCATGCGTAACAAAAAGAAAAGATCCAGAGTACCCGTAACCGACGAGCGTGCATGGAAGTATGTTTGGATGGTAACAAGTGAGGGAACTGTGATCTCTGCCTACCTCCACGGGAAACAATCATGAGTATATATAGATACATATGTCAATTTTCCATTTAGCTTGTACAATTTGTAATTATATGTCCTGCGTAAATTTCGATATGACATTTCATAAAGGACATTGTTTATTTTTTTTTTATAAATGACTAATTGTAAATAACGATTAAAAAAGAGGAGATAAAAAATAAACCCTGAGAGTTTCTTGCCAGTTCTTCTCTAGGGCCTCCCAATTTCCGAAACTGTGGTAGAGTTTGACGTCAATAAGTGCCTGCAAAGGTCTATGTTGAATAAAGAATTTTTGAATTTTGAATTTTTTGAATTTTGTTCCAGCTCCATACATGTTCTGCCTAAGAACCGTTCGAATCGAAAGTGACTTATATAAACTCTTAATATTATATGGAATCCTATGAAATAAGTTTTCACGGACGGACACTTCAGGAAACTAAAATAATTACGAAAAAAGTTAATATTTTGAGGTTATAAATAAAAAATAACCAACCCTGCGTGAAATATCAGAGTAGTAATATCAAAGTAATATTAACAATACTATGTACAGCTATATATGTTCTCTTCTAGAACTAGGAAGGGACTACTCTACTAGATACTAGAAAAAGAGATAGTACCTAGTCAAGTTTAAGATAATTCTTTGACAATTATCATTTTACAAAATCCAGTCCTTTACACACATCCGAGTCTACCAAGTACCTACGCAATGTAATCGGAGTCCGTAATCAAGCCAAAGTTGTTAGAATAAAACCATGAAACGCATAGAAAATCCCAAAAGAAACGATAGTCGCAAAGCAATCAAAAATTAAATGAAACGGACACAGATAAGGTATGAAGTACACCAATTACGAAAACTATAATACTTGAATGCCAAGCTAGAAATTCGCGATTTCGCCTAAAAAATATATAATACTAGTTTTTTTCTAGCTAGTCAATTTAGGTATTTAAATGAATAAAGTGTTATCAACTAATTTTAATAACCGACTTCAAAAAGGAGGAGGTTTTCAATTCGATCCGTGTTTACCGAAATCGCGAAAACTTCCGAAACTGGCAGCACTGGCTGACGGAAAACATTTTATACAGCATCAATAATTGTGACCCAACTTTTTATTTGGAATTTATTTATTTGAAGTGTCCGTGAAATACTAAAATATGTTTCAAATAATATAAAAATAAATAAAAATTATAGTATAATTTATATTCACATCGGTTCTTAGGCCAAAATTGAACAATGTCCTTTCTTAACATTAAGCTTGGTATTAAGGTCTTGAGGAAAATGTATAAATAATAACAATACAACATTAATACATTATTAAGTGTTTATTCACAAACATAACAATTAGATAATAACAACTTATCATATTTACACAACAAAGTAACATTTTATCAATGCAACTTGTAACTGTGGAGTTAAATAAGTGCCCTTAATTTGTATGTTTTTTCTTGTTTTACAAGATACTTTATTAAACTATTTTTTATAAAATATCTAAGACTAGCGACCCGCCCCGGGTCAACTAATTTCAGGTGCAATGCTGATACGAAGTACACTACAGAAAACCTGTATAGAATAAATTATAGTTTAAAAAACTAAAATAACACGCAATTAAAATTGATTGAAATGTAATTATTTACGACATCACAAAAATAACAGTATTTCTCCACTATTTAATGGATGTTATTATACATATAAACCTTCCTCTTCAATCACCTTCAACCGCCGGTCACCGGTTTCAAGCTGTCACCATCTCTGAGGTCCCGGGTTCGAGTCCCGGTGGGGGCAGATGTTTGTGTGACGAATGCGAGCATTTGTACCTTAGTTGTTGTTGTTGGTTGTTGATAAATATTTCTATAAACATATTTATATATGTATGTATGTCTATCCGTTACCCTAGATCCCATAGCACAAGCCTTACAGAGCTTAGTTTGGGCTAGGCTAATTGGTGTAAGTGTAACAAGTATAAATATATCCCCTGTGTCTGTGTCCCCGCAAAATTTTCTTTAAATAATAAAATCACATATCCGTCTAGGGTTGGCTGGAAGAAATCTCTCTTGAGAGGTAAGTCCGCCTTTGGACCATTTAAATTTGTACCTCTTAATATTTTTATTGTAAGGTTGTTTGATTGTTCAATAAAGAGTTTATATTTTGTAGTATATAATTTGTAGCCTATGTAGTTATTCTGATGTTTAAGCTATATTATTGTAAAGTTCCATTACAATCCATTCAGCAATTTTTACGTGTGAAAATGTAGTTTTTTTTTGTAGGGCTCTAAAGTGTTGTGATATATGCGATTTAGACTCGTCCAATTTGGATCACTATTTTAATGATCCAAATCGGGAGAGACGACTCATGACAATGTTTGAATACGTGATTAGGCTCGGACGGAATGAGTAAGTGATGATCTCGGAAATCAGCTGTGATTCCTCGGAGTGGCGAAGGTCGCGTGGCCGGTTGGTGACGTGACTCAGCCCTCACGCGAGCGACCCAACCTCAGTTCAGTGTTCCGACAGCGCACAACGCGTCCAGTCAGCTTAGGAATACAGTGTCTTATACTAATACACAGTTGCATGGAAAGTGACCGAAAGTGGAATTAAAAGTGATAGTGCCACAGATTAATAATATTGTTGACAAACTTCAGAGTTAGAAGCTTGTGTGATAAGGCTTAAGGTATGTTTTTGTCTACGCGTTGGTTTGTTTTGGTACGAAACGAGTTTAAGAACTTATTGTTTTGGTTTGGAAATACAAGCTAGCTAAATCGACGTATGTGCAGAGCTTATACAATATGGTGTGATTAACTTATGTTTTAGCAATGAAGTTATTATGTTAGAGATGCAGAAACAAAGATTAATAATCAATTTTAAACCTGTTATTGATTCTCGTTACAAGTGTGTTATACCGGCTATTTTCTATCTCTACTCTACATTAGTTAAATAACATAAAAATTAATCTAAGCTTTGACAAAACATGTACTTCTTTTATGGAAAGCCGGCGCAAATATAATTATTAGGGATCAAAGTAAGAAATTGCCGGTTTGTATGAAAATTTAGAATTTAGCTTATTCCACGCTAAAGTTTCCTTACTTGTTTCATAACTAAGACAGAAAACTTTATGAAATTATTACACAGGTGACAATAGACATCAGACTAAGTAATAACATACTTTTGAAGGTAAGGTAATTAGTTATCACAAAATTATAGGCAATCTTGTACAAAATTCCGACGAAAAAACTACAGCTTATTTTTAAGTTTATTAGGTAGTTTACGTGTTGAAAAATAATGGAAAAGTAAATATTTTCTATACCGCTTAACTGTAAAGTTACGAGCGATAAAAGCGGCAATTTCATAGTTAAAGTTTACAACTTGTCCGATGAGTTGTGTAGAAACTAACGAATCTGTTTCATGTATTTCTATTAACATCTCGTTGATTTGTACGTAATTTAAAAGTATACTGAAATGAATTTGAAGTCGATACTTCTTCTTCTTCTTCTTAGCTGTCCTCAGCACACTCACTCTGTCCACTCTTACTTTCTTTCAAATTCAGTCCATACTTCTGTGGAACTCTCTCCCTTATGAAATCAGGATGGCACCCAACTGGCCTCATTTAAACGGAAGGTCCGTAAACATTTCTCGGATATTATGGCACAAGCTTGATCTTGCAAGGATGTTGTAAAGGAATTGGCAGATATTAACTAATTAATATTTACATAGTTTATATATTGTTATTTATTTATATAAATAATATTTTATTACACGCTTTTTATTGACTTACTCTGTCCGTTTGTTGTTTGTTTGTTTGTCATGATCAAATCTGTTAATCGATTTTTCGAACACTTCTACTGCTCCAATCGAGCTCAATTTTTTTTTACATGTGTATTCTAGATGACAATACAATATTCAATCATTTTCGAATCATAAAAATAAATAATTATGTTGTAATAAATTAAAAACTTTTTAATATGAGAATTGGTTCAATGAAGCAAACAGATAGAATTTGATATAATGCATATGTTTAATTCTAATACTACATTTCTGAACAATTATGTACATTTTTTATGTTTGTTATAATAATCACGAGACTAAAAAGTAGTAAATAAAAAAAAATTAAAAAAAACTTTTTAAAAAAACACGCTTTTTACGCAAAGACTAAAAAACGTTTGAAAAAACTTTTGTTTGTTATAAAGACTAAAAAACATTGATCTAAAAGTAGTAAATAAAAAAAAAAATAAAAAAAACTTTTTAAAAAAACACGCTTTTATTAATGAAATGTTAAGACCATTAAATGAGTAAATGTTTATTTGAACACCCACGCTTTTATAGTCATTGAGTTCTTGACTAATTTGCTAAATTTTATAGACAAATTTTGAGTTACATTTCTTTTTGTCATCAGAAATTTTTCTTGATATGTACCCAAATTTTCTAAAAGCGTGACTTTATTTTTATTTTCAAGTTTTTAGATCGGTTTTTAGTCTTTTTAATAAAAGCGTGTTTTATATATGTTACTACATAGTTTATTAAATATATGTATATTATATATTAGTTTATAATAATATGTAACCTGCAGCATTTTATTCATATAGATACCTTCATATTTAAGTATAGACCTTTCAAAATCTCGTTGCACCTACACCACATCTCCACACCACCCAAAGGTTGGCTGGTAGAGAATACCTTAGGTATTAAGCCCGCCTATGTAATTTTTTTTTTTGCTTAAAGTTTAATAAATAAATACTTTGTTTATTTATTCTTTACTAGATAGTAAGCTTGGTAGCTTACTTCGTCTGCGCAGAACGCTTGTCATATTTTGGAGTATTCACACAATCTACTATATAAAAATAAGTCGGGTTTTCCTTCCTGACGCTATAACTCCAGAACGCACGAACCGATTTCCACGGTTTTGCATTTGGAAAGGTTTCGGGCTCCGTGAGGTTTATAGCAAAGAAAATTCAGGAAAAATTTCCTTATCTAACAAATAAGTAGGAACAAAAAACTGCCACTTTACAAATCCTTTTGACAGGACCAAGTCTGTCGGGTCCGCTAGTATCTCTATAAATTGTAGACTAAGGGCCGGTTTCACGGGTGCTGATAATTTCTTAGATAAAGTCTGATTATTAATTCACTGGAGTAAACTGACAGATGCTAATGTCACATTGTAAAATTATGCTGCCATATTTATCGCAGGTACTAGTGAGGTGACCTGCAAATATAATTGGATAAATTGAATAAATCGATAAGGACTTCACCCTTCGTTGTTATTCAGATCACTCACACAAAGTCAGTAACAACGTTTATTAAAAAAAAAGTACTCAATTAATTATAATGGTACATGAATTCTATCAGATACAAAAAATGAAATTCACTCACTTGCTAGCGTTCCCGAACTATGCGTTCAGTTAATCAGTAAATCAATTTTTTGAGCTGTAATTATTCGAACATTTGGAAGTACTTTAATTATTGCAATCTTTTTATAAGAAAAATACAGATTTAACCACTGTGTAATAGTAGTTATTGTATTTCATTAAATTTCATTTTGCCCCAAAGGTACCATGCTAATATTATTACATCGATTAAACAAAATTGGATTAAGATTTCTTAATAAAGTAAATAAAATAAGTAATGTGATTTGAGGACGGAATGAAATTGAATGAATGAGTTTGATTTCTATATTCTAGTCACAACACTATTTTCTGTTCATCATAAAGTGGTAACACCGTAAACGTCAGTTTACTCCAGTGAATTAATGATTAGACTTTAGTTGTCTGACATATAACGCTATCCGATAGATAAAGGTTACTGAATTTTTTTTTCGTTTCACCATCTAACTGACAGATAAAATAAATGATAGATAAATTTGCCGACAGGTTATAAGTCACGAAACGGCAACGTCGCTTTTAACGTTTCGATTCACTAACCAATTACCGGTGTTTTCAAAAAAACTAATAAATATTAATATCTTAAACATATTGTTATCGAAATTAATAAATATATGTTCTAGATTAGTCTTGTACTGTTATTGTGAATATTTACTATGTGCTAATAAAATTCTAATACGTAATATATTTTTATTCAAACTTTATTGAATAAGAACGAAACGCGCTATTGATGACATAAACTGTTGTCATTTCTGTGTTGGCGCCACTTTTCAATTCTTCTAATAGTATTTTCGTAAGAATATAATGGCTTCTCCAAAAAATAAACGAGAGAGGAACATCAATTACTCGAGGGAGGAAATGGAGCTCCTGGTGTCCCTCGTGGAAGAAAAAAGCATGTAATAGAAAACCTTTTTCTTTTCGCGCTATGTCTATCATATATTTTTCTCTTTGACAGATCTTACAGATAACAACGCTATCAGCCAATTCATGTGACCATTAAGTTACAGGCAACTTTATATGTCAGATACCTCTATCCGAGACCTGTGAAACCGAAAATTGCATTTAATATGACAGATAAGAGAAAGTTATGCTATCAGAGACCTTATCAGCAACCGGTGAAACCAGCCCTAAGTATGTGTTATTCTGAAGTTTCATTAGAATCCGTTCAGTAGTTTTTAGTTGAAAAAATGACAATCTTCCATCCATACACACGCCGACACTTTCGCGTTTATGTGGGATCGCAGTATTTGTACAAAGGCAGAATTTAAAGTACATTCCTTACGAATCGTCCGAACGGAAAATCAAGAGAAAATCTAATGTAGATTTTATATAGTTGCCACTAGAATCAAACGGGTATAGGTACTAACTGTCTGACCTCATCATCTGTTAATTCATTCGTTGTAAATTATTCAGTCATTGTAATCCTATTACGAACACAATCTTTATTATCATACACACATACATACATACATTTGACAGCATAGATAGCCTATACATACATAGCACATACATTTTTAATATCCCAGCACTGGTCTGATGATTTGTTCTGACACAATCAAAATTATAATGTGTACAAAGGCGGACTTAATTCCGTTAGGGTTTTTCTGCCAGTCGTTGCCGTGTGCTAGTTGAGAGTATAACATTAGTGATTCCCAAACTGGTCCATATGGACCCCTGGGGGTCTATGACAACCTGCAAGGGGTCTACGTCAGCGAAAAGAAAATTTGGGGGTCCATGAAATGGTGTCGCCATATCTGAGGATTCGTGTCTAATTTAATAAATAAATAATCTATACAAATACTAATATTATAAAGCTGAAGAGTTTGTTTGTTTGAAAGCGCTAATCTCTGGAACTCCTGGTTCGAATTGAAAAATTCTTTTTTATTGAATAGCCCATTTAACGCTTTAGGCTGCATAATATCACGCTGCGACGAATAGGTGCGAAGAAATAATGGAAAATGTGGAAAAAACGAGAAAAATTATTCATCTTTGAGGGCTTCCGTTGCGTGCGCTGCGAAAACGATTATAGATACCAAAAAAATATGTATGGAAGAATTATTCCTCTTAAAATGATCTAAAAAAATGTCCGCGATAGTATATGTCTATCTTTTAATGTTAACTCACTAGAATCGTTTTTATGGTAATCAAATTTGAATACCTATGTCGCGTTGTCAAGATCGGGTAACAGCCGAGGTGGTTGTTTGCAGAAATAAATATGATGCTCAAAATAATTATTCCACGCAGACGAAGTCGCTGGCATAGCTAGTTATAAATATTTGTTACTTACACCAATTAGCCTCGCCCAAACTAAGCTCTGTAAGGCTTGTGCTATGAATCTAGCGTAACGGATAGACATACATATATTATACATATATGTATATATATTTTTTCTGTAAAAATATATATCAACAACCACGACTAGGGTACAAATGCTCGCATTCATCACACAAACATCTGCCCCCACCGGTATTCGAACCCGGAACCTCAGAGATGGCAACACCTTGAAACCGGTGTACTATCCACTCGACTATGGAGGTCGTCAAAGTAACTCTGTCTGTCTGTCTGTTACGCTTTTACCCTTAAGCCTCGCAACCGATTTTGATGAAATTTGGTACAGACAATCTTTAGACCCTGAGACAGAGACAGAACATAGGCTACTTTTTATTTCGAAAAAAAGGGATGAAGAAGTTGAAATGGAGGTTGAACGTTTTATGGGATTTCTTAATTGTAAAAGATAAAACCATGAAACCTTTATATTTAAGCACTTGATAAGAAATCATTAAACATTTGTTCTAGCATTTTTGAAATTACGACCAGCTAGGAGGTGAAATAAGGGTTGAAATTTAGTATGCACGTTCGTCAAATATCACGTCATAAGAAATCTTTTGTTCTAGCATTTTGAATTTTTTACCAGTATGGGGGTGAAATAGGGGTGTAATTGAAGATAAGACCATGAATCTTGGTACCTTAGACATAAGAGATCAGGATTGACAAAAACTAATTTCACGCGGGCGAAACCGCGGACGGAAGCTAGTCTATGTATAAAAATCCTTTGTTTTTGTTAGTACGATAAAGAATATAATTATATAATTTATTTATACATACATGCAACAAGAGAACCAGGCAAAGGATAATAAATCAGTAATTAATTGCCAACATTAATGCGATAGCCATCTCCGTATCTGGTTTCTTGAAGGTTTGCAGGCTAACAGTACCAAATCTCTCAAGAACACACTTGTAGCTTTTGCCGCTAGGTACCGCTAGCACCGAGGCAACTATGATGGACAGATGTCCAGTAAACGCGACCCTAGTTATGGTAGATATATTCTAATAAGACGGGAGGAAGCTGTAATCGGAGATTCTGTCATTGCGAATTAAGTTATAGTTAGGGATCCCTTTACAGATTTTAGGGCTTAGCAAGGATTCCTGGATAAACACTAGGTCTGCGCGATTGTCCTTGACAAATTCCCTGAGGTTATAGTGAAATACATAGGCATTAAATGATCTTTCGGTTTGATACGCCCGTGGGATTTATTACATAGTACGGCTAGATATTAATAAAAAAGTGGCAGGATAGATGTTGATGTTTAGTCAGTCTGTCAATATGCACGCGAGAATTAATATGTAATACCTACATGCGTATTTATAAGGAATTGAATGAGGAAAAATACGAATTGTCCCGTTATAGTTATCACATACGTTGTGTTGTTATAAATAGTGGCTACGGCGTGAAGGCAACTGGGTTAAATACTGTGTTGTGTTGTTATTTCGCTTTTGACAAATGAAATCTTTATATGATTTATCGCGCGTATAAATAGAATTGACAACATAATTAATGGCAGTTGCAATGTTAATAAAGCCGTCGCAATTTACAAAAGCCCGTTTTGATAGCTGTCAGTCATAAATTATCTGACAAATGTCAGTTTTGACATCTGTCAGAACGGGGCTCATAGAGTGTGATTTATTTACCTAATCTGTACACTACTTCAGTTATTTAACTTGTTTTGTCTGTAGTCTATACATGATGAAGTTTTCTAAATACCCCAAAGTAACGAACATTTTTCAAATAAGTTATGACTTAAAAGTCTATGTTACCAGGTCATAAAATTAAAGAAAATCGGGTGCGACTGTGCCGGGGTACACAGCCGTTGGTTTTAACGTGAAACGTCTATATTAGGCAATCGCTTTTAAAGTAAAAGATTGAAATAAAAACTGAATTGACGGTGTTTTAAGTATTTTAATAAAAAACTCAATGTCACAACAGCGAGCTGACTATATAAGTGAAATATTCACACCACATTTTTGTTTCTAAGGCTAATAGTTATTTAATTATTAAGGTACGATGATATAGACCTTTTCGTTACGGTCCACTTTTTAAACCTGGTACCCGTATGTTTCGGCGCGATTTTAAAGACGTTTCACGTTTTTACTATGCGTTGATTGTATTACTATGCACGTACAGTCAGTAACACGTACAATGTTATACCAATACGAAAACGGACCCTATTACTAGTTCAACTGTTTCAAGGTCAACATGTAAAAATCTGTCGCGTTGTCATGTGTACTTATGGACATGCTTATCTTTTAATGTTCCACGAGATTAGTGAATGCAACAGACTGTACAGAAAGTATGAGATAGAAAGAGATCGATAGTTGCACTAGCCAAACAATCGGAGTGGAGCTTTCTCTCGATACCACCTGCCCGAATTTGAACGGCATAATGTCGACTCGCTACTGCAATGCTATATTTATTTCTTGTTTGTATATAACTAGCGACCCGCCCCGGCTTCGCACGGGTGCAGTGAAAAAATGGTTATGGTGGGTTATCCCTAAGAGATAGACATATACTATCGCGGACTTTTTTGTGGATTTTTGTAAGTTGTACAATACTGTAGTACATTATTTTGGTCTATCTCGTAGGGTTCAGCCAGCGTTTGCAATATAAGCGCAAAAAAACGTGCTTATTTACGACATCACATTAGAAACCTTTAAATTTATCAGTGTTTCTCTACTATATTATGCATTTATTATACATACAACCTTCCTTAAGAATCACTCTATCTATTAAAAAAACCGCGTCAAAATCCGTTGCGTAGTTTTAAAGATCTAAGCATACATACGGACATACAGCGAAAGCGACTTTGTTTTATACTATGTATTGATTAATAATACAACGAAAAACGTGTTATTCATTACGGGAAAATAATTCATTATATTATCTATTATTGAAATAACGATTACTAGTTATCATAGACCCCTAGGACTCGATATAGATCACTTTGGGAATCAATAGTCTTAAGCTCAGCCTGAGCCTTGGCTATAAAAGCCCTAGGGTCAGGGAAGAGAAAGGGAAAATGGAGGGAAAGGGAATTTTAGCACTGGTTGCAGACCTTAGGTGGTAATAGGACTGAAACACTTAGGGCTAGACAGAAATAATATTACAAGACAACAAGAAGAGTTTTATAATCAGTAATAGGATCGTTGCTTCGATGGCAGCTGTCTAGTCATACTAGTAACTCTACCATGAGTTTGCTATCGTTTTCGATAGTTATTTGTGTTAAAACTTATTGTTTGTAACCTATTTAATAAGGACACTGGCAGTTTTATATTAATTTTATTTTTAGAGCTCAACTTATATTATGATACTTGTCACTTCGCTCGTCTCTCTACCAAAATATACCGTTTACTGCTGTATACTTGTAAGTGTTAAAGAATTTTCCAAATATACTATTTCAAAGTAATCTGCGTTTTTCCCTGCAATTTGACGTATAGTAAATTACAGAAGTCATGCCAGCTTAATGTGACGGAATAGTACAATTAATTGCCGCTAGGGGCGCTGTACAAGGTGTTCATACAAAAATGTACGCTGTCGATATCGTTTGTAAACGAATGTAAACTCATCAGTGGCGTAGCGTGCCTTGTCGGGGCCCAGTATAAAATTTTTTTTGGGGGCCCTTATATGGAGGTAAAGATTTTTCACAAAAAAAAAAAATATTGTGAGAAGAAATATTTATTTATCACATAATTTACCCATTTTACAAATAAAAATCGAATTTTAAATATTCACTCTCCTTGCCTTTTTTTCGGCAAACTGATTTATTAAATCATTCATGGCTGATGATGATTTTAGTTTTTCTAAAGTTTCTGCCTCTATGGACAATAGTGACATGTCTGACAGCCGTACTTGTCCCATCGAAGTTCTTAAATAATTTTTTATTAGTTTTAATTTTGAAAAACTTCTTTCTGCCGTTGCGGTTGTAACTGGAAGGGTCAAGAATAAAAAGCATGCTGTGATTACCTCGGAAAACTGGATGCAAGACTATTGAATTTTACTAGCAATAATTCAATGAGTTCTTTAATGGATAAATTTTTTTAATTTCAGAATTTAAGCATGTTTTTAGAGCCTTTAATTGGTCACAAAGATTAAGTGAGATGTCTTTACTGTATTTAGCAGACAGTTTTATGGAAGCGTTTAATATCTCTTCGCTTGAAGAAGATAGGAGTTTCTCCGGTTGTAATATTTCGAATATACTACTCAGGTTGCAAATGCTCTGAAATCTTTCTTTAGATTGAGAAATTAATATATCTAAACAGCAATAGTATACATTGACTTTGAAATATGATTCCGGGTCGGAAATTCTTTCATCTTGTGATAACTCATCAAAAAAACGCTTCGTTATCTTACGCCTACTGTTTTTAAAAACAGTTGTTACCCCCCACTCCTTTGCTAAATCTTTGGATTCATTTAGCAAACTATTAAATGAATTCTGATTTCTTAATTGGCACAGTCTATTCAAAAGATTACTTAATAAAATACTAGATTTCTGTAAGTCATTATTTTCATGCTGTAGAACTTTAGAAACAGGATTAATAATTTCAAATAGTGAAGAAAAAAATGTAACGAGCACTAAGAAATCAAAACTTTCTAAAATTTTAATTATACTTTTACATTCTTCACGTTCATTTTTTTTATTTGAAATTAAATTTAGTTGGTACAAAGTTTTCATGATTAGTAAAAAATTTTTCTTTACTGCTAATAAAGCGTCGTTCCTAGAAGACCATCTGGTAGGACATACCTTTTTAAGGGTAATCAAATATTTCTCAGATGAATCGTCACTTAGCATAGCCCAGCGTTTTATACTATTGGCAAAAAAAGTATATATTATTTCTAAATTATCGAAAAATGTCGATACTTCACGAACATGTCTCGCAGCATCGTTCAAAACCAAGTTTAAAGCGTGCGCAGCACAATGAACATAATCGGCATTTGGAGCATGCTCTTTTATTAGGGTTTGTAATCCTCCATACACACCCGACATAACATTTGCTCCATCGTATCCCTGTCCTCTACATTTAGTCAAATCAATTCCATATTCTTTAGTCAAATTTAAAATGACAGTTTTCAGACCTGCAGCACTGCAATCGGTTACTGCTATGAATCCTAAAAAGGACTCACAGATTTTTATTTCTTTAGGCACATTATCATCATTTTCTGTAACCGAGATGTATCGAAAAACTACAGATAGTTGGTCAATTTTTGACAAGTCTTGTGTTGTATCCAGAATTATTGTCAGAAATGGAGCTTTTTTAATTTCTGAGATAATACTGTTCCTAACGTTAGTACCAAGCAAACTAATAATTTCGTTTTGAATCGTAGGGCTTAAATAATTTATTTCACCTTTCGGTTTTAGAAGAAGTTCTTTTAAAGTTGCATCATAGTTAGATAGCAGACGTGAAATTGCCATAAAATTGCCAGAATCAGAATCATGCCCCCTCAAAGGTAGATTACAAGATACTAAAGTAATTATAACATTAATTATACGATGCAGTACATCTCTCCAGAATGTAATTTTACTATCGATTTCACTTTTCAATAGAGTATCGATGGTATTTCCTTGCAACCAATTATTATAAGAGAGTGAGGCACTAATATGCTGCTGTGATTTTTCATGGTCAAGAATAGTTTGTGTGAAATTGCTTCTAACCGAAACACCGTTAACCCAAGCAGAGGAGTACGAGTACGATTTGTTTTGACGATCTGCTAATAACCAACAGAAGTGACAGTACGGTTTGTTTAAAACGTTAGAATAACATAACCATGGTCTTATAATTTTTATGCCTGCCTGATTGAAATATGAATAATAATAAGCTGAAAAAGGTCGGTTATTATCTGAAGCTTTTGGAAATGGTCCTTGTGGTTTAAATGGACCCAATTTAAAAATTATTTTTCGTTCGCATTCAGTTAAATTGTCACCAAAATTTCCTCTATCTGATGAAATTATATTACAATCTGCATTATCTGCAGATATATCAGAATCGTTGACTTGGGGTTTCTCGCTTTCTGGATGGACATCCGATAAAGTATGTGCTTGGCTTTCTTCTATTTCCGGATGGATATGTGACGAAGAACATGCTTCAGAAGAATCTAAAAATAAACGAGTAATTGTTAAAAAATAAATACGAATGCTTTGATACTAAACTAAAAAGAGTTATATATAAATAAATAACGTGACGGACAGATGGACAGACCGAAGTTAAAATATTTCCTTGTTTATCACAACGGGCTCCTAATAAATGGGTTGGGTAGTAGTGTAGTACTTACCTTTCCAATCTAAATCACTCACAGTATCTTGTCTCTGAAAAAATGAAGAAATTTTGGGCACTTTTTTTATAACCTCGTCCCTTTTCTGTTTAATTTTTCTTTTCTCAGCGCCGCTGGGATAATCTCTTTTCCTTTCACTCATTTCTTTTACAAGTCGCTACTAATACTGCTAAACCAGAACAACAATATTGTTTGTACTGAATTACAATGTAATGCACATTTATATAAAGCGCGTAAATAAACAGTGCACTGTACTCCGTGGTTTAACATCCAATGCAAAGTACAACAACGTACACGTACATCGCGATATCGATAAAGGATTCCCGGGGATTCCCCGCTGAGTTGAAGATGAAGTAAGTAAAACGGGGAAGTCCCGCAGCCCGTCATAACGATGTAGTGTCGCCAACTTTTGAACGCACGCTTAAGGCGGGAAAAAAAGGAATTACTTTATAGAATTTTGTCATTTGTAAAATAAAATAAATTAGAAAGTTTTTATTCTTTTTCCTTACACACTTTGGGGGCCCCCGTGGCCCGGGGGCCCCGTATAATTGATACGGCAAATACGGCGGTAGCTACGCCCCTGAAACTCATGGTAGCTACACAGATGTCAAGTCAGTTTAATGTGAAGGAATAGTACATTTACTTGTCGCTAGGGGCGCTATACAAAGTGTTCATACAAAAATGTACGCTGTCGATATCGTTTACAAACGAATGTAAGCTCATGGTAGCTACACAGAAGTCATGTCAGTTTAATGTGAAGGAATAGTACAATTACTTGCCTCTAGGGGCGCTGTACAAAGTGTTCATACAAAAATGTACGCTGTCGATATCGTTTGCAAACGAATGTAAACTCATGGTAGCTACACAGATGTCAAGTCAGTTTAATGTGAAGGAATAGTACATTTACTTGCCGCTAGGGGCGCTGTACAAGGTGTTCATACAAAAATGTACGCTGTCGATATCGTTTGCAAACGAATGTAAACTCATGGTAGCTACACAGATGTCAAGTCAGTTTAATGTGAAGGAATAGTACATTTACTTGCCGCTAGGGGCGCTGTACAAAGTGTTCATACAAAAATGGACGCTGTCGATATCGTTTACAAACGAATGTAAACTCATGGTAGCTACACAGATGTCAAGTCAGTTTAATGTGAAGGAATAGTACAATTACTTGCCGCTTGTGGCGCTGTACAAAGTGTTCATTCAAAAATGTACGCTGTCGATATCGTTTGCAAACGAATGTAAACTCATGGTAGCTACACAGATGTCAAGTCAGTTTAATGTGAAGGAGTAGTACAATTACTTGCCGCTAGGGGCGCTGTACAAGGTGTTCATATAAAAATGTACGCTGTTGATATCGTTTGCAAACGAATGTAAACTCATGGGTAGCTACACAGATGTCAAGTCAGTTTAATGTGAAGGAATAGTACATTTACTTGCCGCTAGGGGCGCTGTACAAAGTGTTCATACAAAAATTGACGCTGTCGATATCGTTTGCAAACGAATGTAAACTCATGGTAGCTACACAGATGTCAAGTCAGTTTAATGTGAAGGAATAGTACAATTACTTGCCGCTAGGGGCGCTGTACAAAGTGTTCATACAAAAATGTACGCTGTCGATATAGTTTGCAAACGAATGTAAACTCAGTAGCTACACAGACCAGTAGTTGCAATGCTCGTCAGCATTCAGAAACGTTGTTCAGTAAATAATGCCTACATACAAGATATAGAGAGATAATACAACGATAAATCGTTCCGTAAATATTTTACCTTATAACTCGATATCGTCATGGTTGTTATTTGGAGATATTGCTAATCAAAGCTTACGGAATTCATACCGTGCTCTGACTAATCTACTGTGAAATATGACAAATACTGGCGTTCGAATTCAGCGTCACTCGGAAAATGTAATCTCGTATCCGCTATTTGTATGTTGTATGTTTATTTGTGATAGAAGTTAGCGTGGAAGTAATGCCGTGTCGTTTATATTTAGCTGGAATACTCCTTAACAATACATTTTTAAAAAGGGAGTATCTGTGATATGTAAAATGAGATACAGCTAAAGATTAGACTCGGAGACCTATTTTTGAATTACGAATGCGATTTCGAAATCACCGCTGACTAAATAGTCAGCGGTGACTTTGAGGTCACGGATTCCTAAACATCCAATTTTTGAAAGTCGATCGCAGAGCTGCCAACATAGATAAAGTACACACATAAATGTAAGAGTTCGGTTCCACGCAGAATGTAGCCACTGCCGGTTATTGCCATTACAACCATTATGGTTATTATCAGTAGCGGCGTTAGGGTAGGGCGCGGTTGGGCGACCGCCCAGGGCGCTGGCCTAAGTATTTATATGTATTCCCTAAATTTTGGGGGTCCTAATAAAGTTGTAGGAAAATCTAACTCCTAACGGGGGGAGGAGGGGGGGGAGGGTTCGGTGCTGTCGTACTTATCTCGCCCAGGGCGCTGGTAGTACTAAAACCGGCACTGGTTATTATATATACATACATATATAAGTGCTACATTCATATAATATATTGTATATATAGACTGAAAAATCAAACAAAACACAGATAACATTTCCACAAGTATGACTTGATTACGAGTGGGTGAGGGCACTCGTAATGAAATCACATCTGTGACTAAGGTAGTCACATCAGTGATATTCAAAAACAAGAATTATTGAAAATCGGTGATTATTAGTCACATCGATGATTTCGAAGTCGCATTCGTAATTCAAAAATAGGTCTCCCGGTTAGATGCACAGAAACTATCAATAATTATTGTCTATGCAAAAAAGTATAAACAATTATTTTTTTGTACCAAACCAAGTTTTGTGTTACGTAGTGTATCCAAAATGGGTTGCCTGTAAAGTCCGTTTTACGGGCGAAGATTTTACGTGACAACGTCTTTTTCTCGGTAGAATATTTATTGATATGAATATTAATTAAATTGCACAATAGGAACAAGGAATTGAATGAAAATAAGAATTGCACAAATTTTAACTATAGAAATATATTTTGTTTACTAAAACATTGTACATGTAAACTTAAACTTAACTTCAAATTTTTGCTAAATAAATTTGAAATTAATGAAAATTGTAATTAATAATTAATTAATTAATTAATTTTAAACTAATAATTTACTTAAACTATCAACATTTATCAATAGTATGACATAACCTATAAACTCAGTTTCTCAACTTTTGTGTCAATCTAACAATTAATCAATCAATCATAGTTTACGATAATGAATATCAGTGTACAATTATTTACCTTTTTGTTGTAGTTGTTGTAAATGACGAATCTAAGCACTCCACATTTTCACTACAGACACAGCTGACGATACTTTAACCACACGTGTGAACTTGTATTATGACGCTTTCTTGTTTTTTCAACGCCAAGAACGTTCGAGAAAGACAAGACAGAAAGACAAAGACTAGTAAATAAAACTGTAAATAAATATAAAATAAAATGAAAGTGGAGGAAGCAAGAGAAGTGTACCAGGATCGTAGCAAGTGAAGAGAGGTGGTCTCTGCCTACCCCATTGGGAACAAGGCGTGACATATATGTATGTATGTAAAAATAAAATATAAATAAATAATGTAAATAAATTATAATAACAATCTTAAACTATTACTATCCTGAAGTGCGGAAATCTTCTGTAGTGTAAATAAATGTAAGTTCTGTAGTGAAATTAAATGTGATTTCTTCTGTAGTGAAAATAAATGTAAGTTCTGTAGTGAAATTAAATGTGATTTCTTCTGTAGTGAAAATAAATGTAACTTCTGTAGTGCAAGTAAATGTAACTTCTGTAGTGAAAGTAAATGTAACTTCTGTTGTGAAAGTGAATATGAACTTCTGTAGTACAAGTAAATGTAACTTCTGTAGTGAAAGTAAATATAAACTTCTGTAGCGCAAGTAAATGTAACTTCTGTAGTAAAAGTAAATATATACTTCTGTAGTACAAGTAAATACTTCTGTAGTGAAAGTAAATATAAACTTCTGTAGCGCAACTAAATGTAACTTCTGTAGTGAAAGTAAATATAAACTTCTGTAGTGCAAGTAAATGTAACTTCTGTAGTGAAAGTAAATATAAACTTCTGTAGCGCAAGTAAATGTAACTTCTGTAGTGAAAGTAAATATAAACTTCTGTAGTACAAGTAAATGTAACTTCTGTAGTAAAAGTAGTACAAGTAAATAAATGCTAGTAAATATAAGATTATTTTTATAGTTATATTTCTCAGGATACACAAGTATGGCGCCGCTATCGCTGAAGGTGGTGCTGGACGAGGGAGCTGTAACCCGGACTGTGAAGTTCGACTCCACCATGACAGTGGAACAGGCGCAAGCCATCGTCAAGGAGAAAGTACTCGGTGCTCCTGATGGAAAAGGTAAAATCAGCTTGTATATCCAAGAACTAAAAGGAGACTCGATATCAAGGTCGTCTGCTTGGGTTGTACCGTATTTCTTACTTCTACCGCGTAATAGCAGTGCTTACATGTGGAGATAATTCTCAATTCTTCCTCATTCGAGCTGTATCTACTGAAATCATCTCCTGTTGATTTCTTTCAATTTTAGCATCGGAGAGCCTTAGTTTAAACTGATTTTATTTAATGGGCCAAGCGCTTCATGGCTGCGGAAAACTGGCTCAAGTTTGTACTGAGCTCAAGCAGGCACAGTCCGCTTAATGATTGGCGAATTGACCACCAATGTAGCACTAGAACAATGTTGGGACAGAAGGATGGGTCTGTAAGGAAGAAAAGGAAAGCATTGAATGCTTACTGCATTTCTGCAATTCTCTATCCGGCAGGAGACTAAAGCTGGCGGGGATACCTTAAACCAGAAGACTAAAGAGCCATGCCATTTTAAACTTCTAAAGGAAGTTGGGTTTAGGTTATTTTATCTGAGGCCAGCTTCTAATTGATGACCCTGTTATAATACAGGGAGAAAAAAATAGCCCTTGCATCTCTTCTTGCGGGTTCTATCCAGCACAAGGTCTCCCGCCGTAGACTTGTCAACCAATGGCATAGCATCTTTGACATTCAAGTGATTGTAAAAGTCCCGTTAGACTAGTTTTAAATGTTGTGGAAGCGGCGTTCTGGTAAACATGACGTAGGCATGTCTTGGATCTTCTGTCAGGATCAAAGAAGACTGCTTTTAAACTCTGTAAGATAAGATATGTAAATAGATACGTAACAATAATTAATGTAAGTTAGTTAGTACTAATGCTTACTTACTGTAGTATAAAAGTTTACTTTAATTTTTGACGTGACAACGTCTACTAAATTGGTACGGCGTGGAGTCATTCTCGAAAACACCGTAACGGCCGAATCTGACGCCACACGGAGCCACGCACATTACTCATAATAATTAATTTATGTATAACTTCAGAAGCAGAAAATTTAAACAAACTATTAAATAAAAAATATAATGTTAACATTAATGTATACATTACTTTTATTTTAAATAATTTCATTGCACCCAGAAAAAATACCATGTAATAGACGTTCTCACGTTCAAATATCGGCAGTAGACGGAGTTCTACAGACAACCAATTTTTTTTTTAATTTAATAAAATTTAAAGTATAGGTCAAAAGGGGAGTATAGGAGGGATAATAAAGGGGAGTAATACACACTAGTGAGTGGGGACGCACAAAAGATCTTAATAGGTCGGTGAGAAGACCGTTCCTAGGGACCACCCTAACCCTGAAGATAAGGTTATATTAGTCTTCATTTGGTTACTCACGGCATTGTTACATTTTCCAGAGTATGGCCTATTTTTAACATCAGCGGATGATGACAAAGCCGGCGTCTGGCTGGAGGCGCACAGGAACCTCGAGTACTACATGCTGCGGGACGGCGATCAACTCTACTATCTGTGCCGCTTCAGGAATCTCCGAGTCCGCATGTTGGACGGTAACTCTTGTTTACAAATACTTTACTGTAACATTAAATCTTATTTCCAATTGACAACATTATTGTAAAAAGAACTCTATTGTGGATATTCCTTTGGCATAATTTAAAAATTTCTATTCTCCGAGAGTGAAGGTATTGTGATATCTTTACTTTCTGACCTGCTGCTGACGAGCTGATTCAGAACATTCAATTTATAGAAAAAGTTAACCGACGCATTTTCCCGCTAGGGGGCTATGAAGTTTCGGTAAAAAAGTTTATGTTTCGGTATATCTATTCAATAGTTTTGCATTTTTCATGCGCTATTTGGTTACAGCATCCAAATACCATAATCCAATCCACAGTCAAAACAACTCGTCAAGAAGAACAACATATCAAAAAATCTGCTGATTCTGCCGAAAACCACGATTTTCTAATTCAGACTTCAGAGCCCGCTAGCGGGAAAATGCGTCGTTAACTTTTTTGCGACCATTTCATTTTTTGCTCAGCTCGACCAGGAGAACAACATATCCAAAATCTGGGTCCCGAAAACCACTTGGCCATTTTAACAGTATCATCTACTTTACGATGCTCCTAGGGTGAAAAAAAAACTTGGTAACTTGAATACGCCTACGAAAGCAACTCAAAGGTATACTGTGAACTTGTTTAAAGGAGATGTCCTCTTATTACAAGGAGGTTGGTTTTTTGTGATCAGCGTTAACTAACAAACACCAAACTACATTAAATTGAAAGCCGAAAAAATATGAAGTATGAAACAAATAAAAGAAATATTTTTACCACTCCCAATTATTTTTAAATAAATAAAACATGTTTATAAGAAATATTTCATATGGCAACACCTTAATGATGTTTTTATTAATCTGTGACTACCGGTATCTTACTCTATGTCACAGATTAATATACTATTGCTGGTCTGATCATAATCATAAAATCAAAACTATGACATTGACAGCAGGTGTCTGACTTGTCAGTTGATTTTTTATTATTTTTTTTTCTGGCTAGAGCCAGCTAGGCTATGTTACTTAATGTATGTTATCTAGAGATAACATACATTAAGTAACATAGCAGTCCCTATATTTTGTTAGTTAAAAAACTTCTCAAAATTAGAAATATTCGGTTCATTAAAGCAATTATGTATGTATTTAGATTTTTATCTAGAGATAACATACATTAAGTAACATAGCAGTCCCTATATTTTGTTAGTTAAAAACTTCTCAAAATTAGAAATATTCGGTTCATTAAAGCAATTATGTATGTATTTAGATTTTTAAAAGGCTTGTTGATATTTTTTTAAGCAATGTGTAATTATTGCATTAAAGATATTTCATTTTTTAATATACTAGAATACGAATTATTAAAAATCGGGGGTCTTGAAAATAATATGACTTACGGCGATTACTTTCTTTTAGAGCCTTCTATCCAAATATATAAAATTTACCCGAGTTACTATAAACCAATATGGGACATCTCCTTTGTAAAGGAAGTTGGGGTCAGACTATTTATCTGACGCCAACTTCTAATTGACAACTTTGTAAAAACAGAGAGAATAGTTAGTTATACAGGTTTTCTTGCTGGTTGTTTCCAATACAAGTCGAAGACTTGTGAACCAATGGCGTGCACAAGTGATTGTAAAATACCTTTGTAATTAATAAATTATTTATTTTGCTGTTGAATATATGAACCAACTGGATCGAGACTTTGTTGACTTACTCTACTCCTAGCACCCTTACTTGGCTTGGAGGGTAAGCTTGTACCTGAGACGAACCTTTTATATATATAAACTCTTTATTGAACGCAATTAAATAGGTATTACAATAAAAATAAAATATTAAAATATTAGGAGGTACTAAGTTAATTGGTCCAAAAGGCGGACTTCTCACTCAGAGAGATTTCTTCCAGCCAACGCTAATGCTGTTTATGACTTCTGTTAGTGTGTATATAGTCAAAGACGACACGTTTGGCTCAGCGGTCGAATGATCGGTTACTACACTTGATCCAGTCTGGGTATATCTGCATATGATACAGGATAAAAATCCGAGTATTGGCCGAATTTCTATTCTTTCTTTTGATTTAATCAAATAATTGTTTTGTTGCAGGCTCAGAAAAAATGATGCAGGTAGACGAGTCAAAGACGGTGGAGCAGCTGATGATCGGCATCTGTGCCAGAATCGGCATCACCAACCATGACGAGTACGGTCTGGTGAGGGAACTTACTGTTTATCACTCACTCAATGTAAAAATGAAAATGAAGTTGCAAATAAAAGAGATAATTACCGGAAGGAGATTCTATACCATAGCTGTCTTTTGTCTCTATCTTACCGATTTGTGCCGCAAAATAGCAATTTTGCGGCATTGCTGTTCGCCGATGTGAAGCGTTTTTGTACATTATTGATTTATAAGTCTACTAGCGACCCGCCCCGGCTTCGCACGGGTGCAATGCTTATGTAAATATAACTACTCCAAAATGTCCTTATACACAAAAAAACGTGCTTATTTACGACATCACATTAAAAACCTCTAAATTGATCAGTGTTTCTCTACTATATTATGCATGTATTATACATATAAACCTTCCTTAAGAATCATTCTATCAATCATCAAAGAATCAATCAAACATCTATTAAAAAACTGCATCAAAATCCGTTGCGTAGTTTAAAAGATCTGAGAGATAACGACTTTGTTTTATACTAATGTAGTGATTATGTACAAAATTCTGACGTAAAACAACAGCTGGTACTTTCAGATTTTTTTTGTTTAAAATATCCTAAAACAGAGATTTATTTATAATCAAAACTTTAGGGTTAAAAGTAATGCAAAAATTTTTTTTTTTTCTATGGCGCTTAAATGAATCTGTACTTCTATACTAGTCTAAACCAATATTATAAAGAAGTAAAGTTTGTGTGTTTGTATATTTGTTAAATTGTAAGAGATAATCTCGGGATCTACTGAACCGATTTTAAAAATTATTTCACCAATAGACAGCCACATTATTGCTGAGGTTATATAAAAAACTGAAAAATTAAAAGGCTTTTACGTAGTAGTTCATTTTGCAGAGTAAATCTGAAAAAATAAAAGTAATAAAAAAAATTAATACAAGTTTTATTAATTGCGCTAAAAAGAACAAAATAAACTTTTACATATAAATGCTTGTCGCGAGATTTACTTACTTATAGAATACTTTTAACGATTTACTTATAGAATACTTTTAACGCATTTAATAATTTTTTTTTACTTTAAATTAATTTTCCTAAAAACCAACTTAGTAAACCTTTTTATTTGATACCCATATTGTAGAGATGCATTATAAATAATTGGTCCGCCATCTTGGGAAAGTCCGCCACATTGGATTTAGAATGACGTCACATACATAACCATGCATTGTCATCCGACTTTCATGTGCATGCAAAATTTCAGCTCAATCGGAGACCGGGAAGTGGGTCAAATTAAGATTCCAAGATTTTCTTACATAAGCTGTGAGCTGTGTAAGCGAAGCTAATATAAAAGCGAAGTGTGTAAGTGAAGCTAATATAAAAGCTTGTAAAATGCGGGCGAATGAAAGAGTTTCTTACGAACGCTGATTTAACTATGAAATATATATTTTTGAGTTCTAGGGAAAAGATGTGGAGCTTGAAAATGCCTACAAAAACGTCAACGACAATATATGTCTAACTTTTATATTTAAGTTACGAAAAGTAGTTATCTTATTATTACAGTTAGAAATTAAAACAGAACACTTTGTACTGATTATCTAGTATTTGTTGTATAGTGTTGTTATATAAAGTTAATTTTGATTTGGATTTTGATTGATTATGGGGATATGAGTACGCTTGGGGAAGAAACCTTCAACTTTTAGACTTTAATTTAGCTTACCATGAAGCCTTATTTATTGACTTTATAAAAGTCATCCTGACGTCTCACATTTAATAAACACATAATAAACGTTAGGTAGAATTGAAGCCAACGCCAAAACTTCACCAGTTTTTAATCAGTCCCAATAATGACACTGGATTTGACTGTGATATTTGTTCGTGGGCGATTGGGGAACCAGAGTGGGTTATCTGTACTATATGATTATGATTGTCTTTGACAGTGCTATATCGGTGCTGAGGAAGAGGAGTCCAAAGCCAGCCAGGTGTCCGGCATGGGCACGCTCACGCTGCGGCGCCACGCCCACCAGAAGGAGAAAGATGCGCAGTTGGAACAACTCAGCAAGAAACTCAAGACTGATGACCACGGTACGTTTGTGCAAGTTTATTCAAGAGAGGAGGAATTGCCACAACGACATTTAATTATTTATTTATATATATTTGGGAAACAAACAACAAACTATCCAATCATTCACCAGTCAAGTTTTCACTATTAAAATATACTATAAATATATCGCAGAATAAACCTATTTAAAGCAAATTTATACGACAAACAGGGAACGCTACAGCTGCTCTTAAATTTGAAGCGGTGCACAAATTTTTATTAAAAATTGGTGTACCGCTTTAGTTGGCGACACTCTATTTCTGTATTGAATCTATATTATTTTGAGCCCTAATCAAAAATAATCTTTATTCAACATAGACCTTTACAGGCACTTATTGACGTCAACAAACAAAACAAAAAAAAAAGCTTAAAAAAAAACAAAAACCTTGACCGTACGTACAAAATACAAATACAAAAATATTTATTGGGAACATAAGACATAGGCATATTATACAAAAATTGAGTGCTGACAGCCGCAAAAGTTATAAACTGAGTAGCGGAGTCAGCGCCACCTCCGGTAACATAAATACATTGTTTCCCTTAAAATTATAATAGTAAATAAAATTATAAATACAGATTTTTTTTATCTAATAAATTATATAAATTAAACAAACATTAGCCTCTATCTTGATGTAGATTCAGGAATTACTGAGGTGTGTGTGTGTGTGTGTGTGTGTGAGTTGTGAATGTATGTTAGTGTATGTGTTGCGTGGTCTGTAAGAATCGGTATGCTTACCTATTATCCATCTTTTATTAATCATAAATTTAAGTAATAGTTTTTAATAAGTCTTCCCAGTTTACTCATATGATTTTGGGGAGAAGCCATCAATAATTTTTGTTTGCACTTGGAGTAAACTAATGGGTATATATTTTAAAAAACGTACGAATAAGGAAAAAAAAAATTAACTCGATACCTGTTCGGAAATGGGAGAGCCTTCTCGAGAAGAACAGGCAAGAAACTCTGAAGGTCTATTTTTTATCTCCTCTTTTCAATGTTAATAATTAATAATATATATATAAAAATACAATATAGTATAAGATACCATCATACCTAATACGATTACAGTCGTGATGTATGTTTACATACACATATAAAAATAATACAATATTATAAATAATGTTGTTACCAACATGGCTCTATGAATAGTGTCCCTATTCCCAAATAGTGTGATCATTTAGATAGTCACTTACTTTATAATAACCTTTACTCATGAGTGTCTTTTTGATATGGATTTTAAATTTATATAAAGGCAAATCAATGACACTTTGCGGAAGTTTGTTAAACATAGATATACACTTCCCCAAGAACGAACAGCTAGTTTTATGGATTCTGAACATTGGAACGGCAAGTTTATTTTTGTTTCTAGTATTCACATTATGTAGATCACTGTTTCTATTGAATTTATTATAGTTTCTATATACAAAAACTAAATTATCATATATATATTGACTAGCTAAAGTTAAAATATTAATTTCTTTGAACAATTCTTTTAGGGATTCTCTAGCCCGTAAACAGTAAATAGCACGAATGGCTCTTTTTTGTAAAAGGAAAATGCTATCAATGTTAGCCGCTGATCCACATAGCAGCAATCCATAGGATATAACACTATGAAAGTAGCTGAAATAAACAATTCTTGCCGTTTCAACATTAGTTAAAAGTAATGCAATTGGTATGGCCGGCAGTGGAATGGTTGGAGCAGAAGAAGACCCTGCGAGAGTTGGGCGTGGAGCCCAGGTGCACGGTGCTGCTGAAGCGGCGGCTGTTCTTCAGCGACCGCAACGTGGACAGCCGCGACCCCGTGCAGCTCAACCTGCTGTACGTGCAGGCGCGCGACGCCATCCTGCAGGGCCGCCACCCGGTCACCGAGGACCAAGGTCGGCACCTTCTTTGTGTACCATCACTCCATCACTTAATTGCTGAGGATCAACCTCAACATTTTACATTCTTAGTTCCACTATGACGTAGATACAAACCCGCTGGATATGGGTCGCATAAAATCTATCGTTTCAGAATTTTTCGGAGGAGTTCTCTCTTGTTTAATGTGATGATAATTATTGGTATTTATTAAGTAGTACGCCTTATAATAATATGTTTTACCATTAAGGAGGTATTTCTTGGACGGACTTCTTTAAGGTAAGTAATATTTGTGGTAGGTACATTTAATCGCGCTCGACCGCCAATAACAAGATGCGAAGACCGTTTGGATTACTACATAGATTGGAGAACTAGAGTCTAAATACGACATTGGTAATGTTCGAATGACAAAAAGATGGTGCTTTATTGCAAGAAAATACTCGCAAATTCCTTTGTCCGTCTTTGTTTTGACTAGATACAAAAATCAACAGCAAAATAATTGTAATAAAGTAAAATAGTAAGGAAAAAAATATTATATTACTAATCTTGTACGAGTTTGGATCCCTTTGCATTAAAAATTATAACAAAAAACGATTATATTTTTCGCGCGGTTTCCTACATAAGTTCAACAGGTAGTGTTGTTATAATTATGATTCAAATAAGAACCTTATTTATAACCAACGAGCGGTTTTATTGTACTGATAAATTTGTCTATTAGAGAATCCATATTATACAGCGTTATGTAGGTAAGTTTCTAGCGTTGGTAAGTTCCAATAAAATGTAGATTGCCTATTGATCAATATTTATTCTCTCCTGTTTTCTGAATTATAATGATAACTTATTTATTATTGAAAAGAATTTTATTTAATCGATTTTTCGTTTACGCGAAATGTATTTTGTGCATTATTACGTGGAACATCTGAACAATTTCTATTTGTGTTTTTGATTTCTACAAATATGACATAAATTAGGTAAGTAACATTTATTTGTCATAAATATCAGTGCTCTATTTTATGCCAAATTTATATAATATAAAATATTAATAATTATGTTATTATTTGTTCTAATATTGTTATTGTTTTGTTCGTTGAGTGCGGAATTTCTAACTTTTTTTGAAGTCTGTTCTAAACCTGTAGCTGACCACACGCAGCCGTAAAAACTTTGCTTGTAGCATATATAATACTATAGTTTTTATGGTGCACTGTGTTGATTAATTTAAAATATCTATAATTAAGCTGAGATAATAGAAACAAAATTAAAAAGGCCATCGAAATTAAAATAAACGCAACGTCCAGTAATGCCATCTATTGGAAGCATACATGATTAAATAAGGTGATATAATATGTTCTTTGCCATACTTTGGCCGGTAGGAAAATGACGAATTAAAAGGAAACTATAAGCTTGGACTAACACGAAAAAAAACTTTATTTTGACATTAAATACGTCTTTGTTGTTTTTTTAATATCTTATTTAAGTTTTTTTTATATCTCATAATCAATATAAGTGACAAGGCAAATATAATTTCAAAAATCGTTCCATGTCGAGCCATCTTTTGGTATTTTTTATAAGTTCATTCGTGTATTGTCCATGTCCGAGGTTAATTTCACAGCTCTCAGCGTAAATATGCATCAACTGCAGTATTCAACCAATTATAAAGTTAATGTGGCATCAAACTAAGCACTCCGAGTGGCCAAAATCTGCGGTACATTTTGACTGTTTATAGTTTGCGGAATAGAACCTTTGTGCTTAGTTAAAACATGGATTCTGGCAGAAGCATGCTTTCTTTTTGACGTTTGCGGCTACGAACTTGCTTTTTAGTTCATTACTAGATGTCTCTGCCCGTATATAAAATTAGGAAATTGTAGGAAGGAGGGTTTATTTATTATCAAAAAATAGGTACCTAATCATTTATTTTCAATATTCTTAGTTTTCATAAAATCGTTTTGTAATTAATATGCGACAATAATTATTCATTGAGGTACTGCTTCGCGTTATTCAGCAAATCTCATATTATAGTTTGGTTTATTTTACCTCACTGCTTGTTGTTGGGGAAGACATAAGTTTTGTTCATGCTTTATGTATTTTTATTTTTTCAATGTACTATTTGAAAAAGTAATGTTATTTCTTTAAACTTATAAACCTCGTTTATTTAAAACTTACTTAAGGTATTGAAATAAAACATTATAAACAGTATAATAATTATGGTCTCAGATCTAATTCATCATCAAAATCAATTTTGATTTTAGAAATTTCATAAAACAAAAAAGGAACCAGAATTCGTGCGCGCCGAATAGATTTCTTTGGGGCTTACTACGCTGTGGAGTCCTAACACATGTAGATCATCGTATATTACATACGTCGTTACATAGATGTATTATGGTATTGTAAAATTAAAAAAAAACATACATTAACACTATCTTAATCAATCAATTTCTGTTCATCCATATATGTATCATAATATATGCTTATGTACCTGATAAAACGAAAATTGATATATCAGTTACTCAAAGAAATATAATAAAAAAGGAATTCAAAAAAAGAACTCAAATTTGTTAGGAATAATTTATTCCACCTTTAAAGTGAGATTTGACAGCTTGTTTTTTTATATCAAAATGAACCTGCGCCTACGATTTTATAATAGCAGTAAGGTGCAAAACGTCAATTAAGGTTGCACATTATTGTGAAGTTCTAATATAACGAAATTTAAGTTATCAAGCTGTAATCATCTAATCATCGATAAATACATCCAAAAAAGGTGGATGCAACCTTTATTTAGTTTTCCTACCATTTATTCCAGTTTTTATCAGAATCAGAAGGAAAAATCGCTTATCGCCTGACATTAATATCGTACCGACTGTATTGTTCTTTTATTAATTTACTAAGTCGGAGAGTAATTGGAATGCATTTATTAGTAATTTATCGATTGTTTGTCATGTATTTACTTAATAATAATAATAATACAAAGAGTGTATACTGATTGATTTATCTTAAAACATTGATTTGACTTAAACGTAAAATAGTCGGTCGGCTGTTTCGTGGTCGGTTCGCGCCGTTTCTCCAATGGGACGACGCGATCACGGACCGCATGCGTCGTTGCCAACCCGCCTCGACTCGCTACTCGGCGCAGTCAGCTGACGTCACAGTCACAAAGCTACGGTCACACTGCAAGCTATCTTTTTGCGAATACCACAAGTAACTGAACGCAGTGTCTTAACTAACTTGAAAAGATTTTTATCGGATTTAAATCAATAATTTTGTGTGGACTTAAATATTAGTTAATTTAAGTTGTTAGCACATTATGTAGGCAATATTATGTTACTACGATCGTTATAGTATATATAGTTATAACTAAAGTTATTGATTCTTCTGATCAACTATTTCACTAGCATCATTTCATACTCACTACATTAGGTCGATTGGTGTCTTGATTGACAGAACTTCGTACATAAACTATTAGTAAAGGCGCATGTATTTTAATTATCATAGATACAGGAAAACATTCTATACAGACCGTAAGTTTTATGACATTTTGAATTTACACAAAATACAATGGTAGTCACAAAATCACAGATACCATTAACAATAAAAATGATTTTTATATAGTTAAAACATATTTCGATTTCATTCTAATTGTATTTGGTATTTTAAAAATGAGAACAGCATAAAAGTTGTGTTAGCAATAGTTTATCAAATGTAACACAATTTATTTTGATACATTTGCCGATGGCTATTTAATTAAAGTCGCTACATATTACATGTTCAAAATTTAAAATAGTAATAAATATGTATCTAATATCTCTGTTTGTTAGTTTAAACCTTGCAGAAGTTTGTTTTGTTTTTCGACTCTTTAGTCCGCACTCTTTTTTGTTTGTGTTAGTCTTTTTTTTACATTTCCTTATATATTATTTTTTCTATAAGTAACATATCATTTGTCGATCTGGAGAAAGGTATTGTTCTCCGTTTTGTGAAGACAGATGGTCATGTCGCCCACAGTCATAGTCCCATCACCAGCAGAAGTTTGCTTATGAAATGTTAATTAAGTTATTAAACTGAAAAGTTGTGAATTTATTACAAGAAATCTTACTTCCAAGAAATGAAATTTTATTTCTAAATCATTTAGAAGTCTGTATAAATATGATTATGAACACTATTCCGCATTTTAAATAAGTTTAATACTACGGCATAACTCTCAAGAAAATTTAGACGACATAAACAACCCCACGAGAAGACTCAAGATCTTTATTCCCACTTCACTCAAGTTGTATTAAGAAATATTTGGCGCAGAAGGGTCTACAGAAGTGTCTACGAGAACGGTTAGGAAACGATTATATGAGACAGACATGATTAGAAAACATTTTTCGTAAGGTCCTACTTATGAAGAAAAAAAAATATTAGAGCAAGAATTCAATAGAAAAATGTGTCTTTTTCCGATGAAACTAAAATAAATTTATTGAACTGTAATAGAACAGTTTACATGAGACGTCCTTCAAAGAAAGAAATGGATATAAAATACACAATGAAAATCAGTCAAATATGGAGGGGGTAATATCAATGTTTGGGTATGTTTTTCTGGTCACTGTGTGGGACCTGTTAAAATAATAGAAGTTAACAGGGATAAATTTCAATATAAGAATATTCTAGAAGCCTAACCATGTTTTGTATAATAACACTAAATTAAACATAGCTTGAGCCGTTGGTCCTAATCTAAAAATCTATAGATTGACGTAATAAGGAAGACCACATTCCCAGGAGAAGGCACAGCCAGAGCTGCCTCATTAAAGTGTCGCTTTCTTTGAATTGCGAATCTCTCATCGAGACTCTATTTTGACGACCCAATAAAACACGTCGGTAGGTAGGAAAGACCGATGCAATCATAGTGATTGCTTGAAAATATAACATTAAAACCATGTTTTGTCCAATCAGTAATAAAATTAGCTGAATTGAATTCGTCGCCAACGCCGCAAACGGGCGAATCTCGTTTAAGAAAATTGTTCAGGAGAGCAAAAAAAAAACGTATTTTTCCCCCGATGGCGTGCATATTTTAGCTATATTTCTATTTAGAAAAAAAATATTATAATGATAAAAATCAATTGTAATAGTATACTATGGAGACGTAGCTACTAAATTAATACAGAAGTAATATTTTACATTGCTGTATTTTAGACTGTTTTGTATGAAGTTCGCCCCTTTGCGGCGTCGGCGACGAATTATACCGTTTTAGGTATGTTAAATATTATCTTGAAAAAATCGGTTTTGGTGTACGCGTGCCCTAATTAGTGTCGCCATGTTATCGCTACGACGCGACGGACGACCGAGCGCCGACGCGACCGCGGCCGCGCACACAGTACCTCGCCACTGGCCGACACGACAGCACGATACGACGCGCCGCCATGTTTAACCAGAAAGTGGACATCAAGCTTATCAGCCTCGTCAGGAAACACCCGGTGCTTTATGATTGCGGCAACGGAAAGTACATGGACTTTAACACGCGCGAGGTCGCTTGGCAACGCATCGGCGACGAGCTCAAAAGACCCGGTAAGCTACCATTTACATTTCACGATTGTATGGTTTTATTGCTTGTGTTCGACGCGTTGCAGCACCGCAATGACGTCACGTATTGGTCGTACAGCGGTTTTCATTTTGGTTTCTTTATAAAAACTCGTGTTACTTGAATCTTTCTAAAATATTGTCGGTGGTTAGAAAATTGTTTTATAATACTAAATCTTAATTTATATTTTGTGCGTACATAATTATTGTCGATTATATTTCGCGTTTTTATAACACGGTCCTTTAAAGCTAGCGCGCACGACGATTTTTTACCGCAGCGATTTTTTTATATCGCAGAAAGCAGCATATGAGTCAGTAAAGCAGTGCGCGCACATGAAAGTAAAAAACCGCCGCGATTTAAAAATTGTGATTTGTCACAATTTGCTGCGACTGCTCGCGGCGTGATTGTCGCGTAGCTAAAATGCAGAGTATGGAATTATATGGACCCGCGCACACTGCGTTTGTAAAATCGCGGGCTCGCGGCCGGCCGGCTCTTCATTCGTATTCCGTCCGTTCAAGAATAAACATGTCGGCACCTGCATCTTCTATGGAGTCTTCGTCTCCAAAGGTCCAATAATATAAGGTCCAACAATTCTCAATAATCTGTCAAAAGTTAGAATTTTCATTCTATAATAGTTAAAGAATTTTTTAGGATACATCCGAAGATTATGGTATTTCTTATAAAAAAAAAACCATTGATGATTCTGTCTGATGTGAAGGGATGAATCCAATACTGGCGGTTTTTATTCTTTTTTCTTCTGATCCTCCGAAGTAGTAAATAAAGACTAGCAACTTCTACGAAATTCATGGTTCAACTGAGCAAAAGTCACCGATTTTTTTATCGCAGTGCGCGCGCCGAACTCTCTTGCGATATTTTGAGCGTAATTTTAAAATCGTGTCGCAGAAGTGAAAATCGTGGTGCGCGCTAAGCCTTAAAGGCGTGTGCGGGGAATCGGCATACTGTGTGCATGGAGTGTACCATTGTATCTATTTATTATTATATATACCTAACTAGCTGGCCCAACAGACGTTGTCCTGTCAAATGTCTCAAATGTCAAATGTCACGTTGTCTCACGTTGTCTCAAATGTTTTTAAATAAATAATTTAGCTGAAAAAAACATATCTATATGACCGTATTGTGAATCTAAACCATTCTCAAGCCCCTGGAATACACAACAAAAATTTCATCAAAATTGGTCCAGTCGTTTAGGAGGAGTTCAGTCACATACACACGCACACAAGAAATATATATATTAAGATAGAGGTAAAAATATAAGTTTTGGTTTTTATTAAAAATATTTTAGTTTAGTTAATTAATCATTCTTAATATTGTAGATCGAATGGAGGCAAAGAATTTCTCACTAGCTTTGCGCTCGTGGTTTCGCTCGCGTTGTGTCGAATTTTCTCAATTATCAAAAAAGAATTCTTCCGTCCTTCAATAGTTGTAAAAAAATTACTAAATCGTGTCATTTCAGTATTATTTCAGTAAAGTAAGTTTATAATATGAGTACAGTTTGTTTCCGATAACATATGATTTTCATAACAATTTCAATGTTCTAGAAAAATTTCCTTTGATTAATTTAGTTAGGTTAGGTTAGTTTAATAATTATATCTACACTATCTATAGACTATTTGTGTATGAAATTTCATTTTGATATATTGTGTCCCACTGTGTGTTGATATGCCAATTCAGGTACTCAAATATCATATTTATTATTATATATTTTTTAGTTATTGATTTGCGTGTTTTTAATAAAAAGTTAAATTGAATTATTAAACATAGAACAGTATCTGAACTGACCTTAAAACTATACCTATAAAATATTTTATTTTAGTTACTTCCAATTTCGAAACTCTGAAGTCTGAATCTATTTAAAATGTATTTTAAAAAGTTACGTTTAGAGATGGTACTAAATTATTGCCCTATTTTTTGTAAACTTATGGCAAGATTAAATATTTTTGATTGACACAGACTCCAAGTAGAATTGTTTATAAATATTATTTTTTTTTGGAGCCGGTACCCAACTATCGCCGTATTTTGGCAATCTAAAAGCAGTATGAAATCTTGACTGGCACCGACTCAAAGTAAGACTGTTTTATAAATATTAAATAATTTTTTTTGGAGTCAGTACCAAACTATTGTCCTACTCGGCATATGAAAGGCACGATTAAATCTTCTTGATTAGCAGACTCCAAGTAGAACTGTTTATAAATATCAAATAGATATGTTTGGAGTCGCTAGCAATCGATCACCCTACTTTAGTAAATTAAAGGCAATATTAAATCTTCTTGACTGGCACCGATTCCAAGTATAACTGTTTATAAATATCTTAATATATATATTTCTTGTGTGCGTGTGTATGTGACTGAACTCCTCCTAAACGACTGGACCAATTTTGATGAAATTTTTTGTGTGTATTCCAGGGGGCTTGAGAATGGTTTAGATTCACAATACGGTCATATAGATATTGTTTTTCAGCTAAATTATTTATTTAAAAACATTTGAGACAACGTGACATTTGAGACATTTGACATTTGAGACATTTGACAGGACAACGTCTGTTGGGCCAGCTAGTTAAATATATATTTTTTGAAGTCGTTACCAAACTATAGCCCTACTTTATAGCGATAGTTTCATTTGATTGTCCTTTACGTGGTTATGTGATCGTGATTTACATGTCTAAATGATCACACTATTTGGGAATAGGGACACTATTCATAGAGCCATGTTTGGTAACAACATTATTTATAATATTGTATTATTTTATATGTGTATGTAAACATACATACGACTGTAATCGTATTAGGTATGATTGTATCTTATACTATATTGTATTTATTTTTATTATATTTATATTATATTATTGTAATTATTAACATTGTAAAGAGGAGATAAAAAATAGACCTTCAGAGTTTCTTGCCTGTTCTTCTCGAGAAGGCTCTCCCAATTTCCGAACAGGTGTCGAGTCAATTTTTTTATTTTTTTCATTTTTTCCTTATTCGTACTTACGGACAAGGTTTTTGCTTTTTTAAAGCTTTGTTTTTTTGTTTTGTCTGTTGACGTCAATAAGTGCCTGTAAAGGTCTATGTTGAATAAAGATTATTTTGATTTTTTTTTTGTCGAACACAAGCACAATTATTCAACTTGTTAATTAAACAACTGCTGCATTTCAGCCGGCGACTGCAAAGTGAGATGGATCAACATACGGGACGTGCACAGGCGGATACTGCGCAAGAACCTCTTACTGCCAAAGTCTCAGCACAGGACGTACAAATACGAGGCTGAGATGAGCTTCATGAGGCAGTACTACAAGGACGTAAAGGCGACTAGAGAGGAAGAGTCGGATGAGAACGGAGAATGGGACGAAGCAGACGAATCTATCGATCCGCCACAAGCCTCGTACGAGAGTGATCAAGAAGTAGAGTCTAAAGTTAAGCCATCGTCTAAAAAGCTCGCCAAGAAGCGAAAGAAAAAAATGTACGAAGAAGAAACATCGCTTTTGGCGTCAAATTCTGTAGAGAATGGCGCAAACGCGTCGGAATATGATCCGTCAGATCCGGTGGACGCGTTTTTACTGAGTATCGGCGCTACGCTGAAGACGTTTTCTCCTTACCATTTGAACTTAGCGAAGTCGAAGATATTCTCCGTTGTGCAGGAGCACGACTTGCAGCAGATAGTGCAAAAGTCGAGTGATGTGAAGGTTCCCGTGCCGGACGCTATTTATATGGAAAGGACGGACTTTGATCGGAGTGAATAATTTCTTTATTCATTGTCACAGTTCATATATGTTAGGGCTAGTGATGTGCCGGATCGTCAAAAATCAAGATCCGCGGATACAGATCTGAATACGGATATTTGGTGTCAAGATCCGCAGATACCGATACGGATCTTAACTGTCTTAAGCCGGGTATCCACTTAGGTTCGCGAACCTTTGCGCTCCGCGCTCCTGCAACCGCTCTGATGGAGACGTTGCGCGCATCTCCATAAAAACACATATGCTCCACAGTCCCTTCGCGAACACTGAGTGAACATGTCGTCACCATTAGTGGCTAGTGCGGCGTATATTTTATTTCATTATGTTCTCGATGACTATAGAAGACCTCCTCGCTTTTGGGAATCTGACATTTACAAGAAAAGACGTCCGAATTCATTGGTGTTGGAACTCAAATCTCAGGAATTAAGTGGCCATTATAAAAACTTCATGCGAATGTCTTCATCTAATTTTTCCTCCGACCACTCCATTTTTACGAGCGTGGAGCGTGATACGCGACACGTACACACTAAACGTCGTATGTTGCTCGCGTCCACGAACAGACTGAGCTCCCCTTTGTGTTCGCCTAAAAACCGCCACCGATCGGAACGCTGAGCACGGAGCGCGCACCGTTGCACGCTCCAGGAGCGCGAACGTATCCACTGTGTGGAGCGGTTGCAGGAGCACGGAGCGCAAGGTTCGCGAACCTAAGTGGATACCCGGCTTTACACAATCGGTGTCGATGCGCGCGATCTTGAGTTCAAACATGTTTCGACTTGCATTGTGCGGCGGGTCTTTTTTTGTTTTGTTTTACTTTAATGTGACACTGGGCGGCATAGATAACGCTTGTGTTTGGTCTTGGTACATGATTTTTTTAAAATGTCTACAAAACTAAACTTAGTAGTGTAATATGGAATTATTTTGTGATAATAAATGATGAATGTTTTTTAATTGCCTTAAGCGGCGAAACTCTTCCGGTTTGTTCCGATTTCCGGTACCTTGGATCATTATTCCAAAACGATGGCGATATTGACCGTGCTGTAAGGAATAGAATAACTGCGGGATGGATGAAATGGCGACAGGTCTCTGGAGTTGTATGCGACCCAAGACTGCCCCTTAAGCTTAAAGGGAAAGCTTATAAAGCAGTCGTTAGACCTGTCCTTATGTATGGATCTGAATGTTGGGCAACGAAAGCGAAGGACGAAAGGAAACTGCACGCTTCAGAGATGCGAATGTTGCGATGGATGTGTGGGGTTACAAGAATGGACAAGATCAAGAATGAGTATATAAGAGGAAGTTTGAAAGTAGCGCCAGTGACTGAGAAGGTAAGGAGCAGTAGGTTAGCATGGTTTGGGCATGTAATGAGGAGGGATGAAAGCCATATAACAAGAAGAATGATGGATATGAATATAGATGGACCTAGGATGAGAGGTAGACCAAGAAAGCGATGGATTGAATGTGTGAATTCTGATATGAGAGTAAAGGAAGTGGATGTTGAGCTGACGAGTGACAGAGGAGAATGGAAGAGGAAAACATGTTGTGCCGACCCTACTTAAGGTGGGAAAAGGGCAGGAAGAAGAAGAAGAATAAATGATGAATGTGCAACGTGTAAAACTTGTGATGGAAAGTAATCTCGTAAGAGTAAAGGCTCAATTTCCTTAAAAAATCATTTACAAAGAAAAGATCCTCAGGAATATGAATTATTCTTTAAAGAAGACTCTGATAAATAGATCCGTGAAAAATCCGCCAAAAAGTAACGAGTACGGCCACGGATCTTTCTTCTGCCTCGGATATCCGGCACATCACTAGTTAGGGCGATTTGGCCTTAGTCAGTAACGCTTCAGTCAGATAAAGGTACCTATATATGAAATTTGAAAAACGCTCCATTTTACATAATTTTTATTGTTAATCTTGTATCTTAACTTATATTGTATTGTTATTATTAAATGAAATAGATTATACAGAAAGTACGGGACGGAAAGAAATAGCGTCGCGCTAGTCAAACATTGAATCGAAGCAAGGACGGGCGTATTTATTCTCTCGCTAATATTTTATGTAATTACACCAATTGGCTGAATTTAAACGGCACAGCTTCGACACGCCAGTGAGACATCTACCTCTCGTTTGTATATAGATCTTGTTTACTTCAACTATGTATTAACGGTCAACTTGGAAATCTTTACAGATTTTGAAAATTGGTTATTAATAAAATAAACTTGTTATTGTATTCTGTTTGTGACTCTGCATTTCATATAAAAATATTACATATATGAAAACATCTAGCTATACAAAGTTCTCGCAAATATATAATAGAATAGAAAACATTTATTGATTACAAGCTACGTTACAAGACAGATATGATAAATAAATAAATAGTCAATTAGGACGCGACCTCAGCATAAGTTGCAACAGACTAAATAATCTGTGGCAGCGCTAGTATTCTGGTAGGGCCATAGTTGGGTAAATAAAAAAGAAACACTTTTAATAAGATGAACAACAATTATCATATAAAATACAATAAAGAAAATATTATAATAATAAAATTATAACTGCAATAGATTTATTGACACAGATCCCTTTGCCTTGCACTATTGGAATGCTAAACTAGAAAAAAACCGGCCAAATGCGAGTGGGACTCGTGCACGTAGGGTTTCGTACCACTATAAATGTAAATAAATGTTTTTCTTAATTCTTTATTATATATGAGTAGATTGAATGAATGGTAAAATGCGGTTTACGATTTATAACGTATAAAAAATTATTATTAGATCTCGTTCAATAGTATTTTTACATTTATCATTCTCTTATTTTAGAAGTTAGACACATTTTTCCACATTGCGTCTCTCGCGCAAACTATTCAGTTTAGAAAAAATATATATTAGAAACCTCAAAATCATTTTTTAAGACCTCTTCATAGATACCCCACACGTATGGGTTTGATGAAAAATAAATTTAATAAAAATTTTTTGTTCTTTTTTCTATTTTTGTATGAAAATCTTAATGCGGTTCACCGAATACAGCTACTTACCAAGTTTCCACAGTATAGGTCTTATAGTTACGGAAAAAAGTGACTGTGACATACGAAGGAAGGACCTGACGAATCCATAAGGGTTCCGTTTTTTTGCCATTTGGCTACGAAACCCTAAAAATACAATTTCAATAATACTTATATGTATTTTAATAGTAACATCAGTACTTACAATATAAATACCTAGCTAATATGTTATAAATTCTTTATAATAGATAAACTTTATGGTAACACGTTCCAAATAAGAGAAAATCTTATATATATATGGTTATCATAAAATTTACTTGACATATGAAAATGTGAGACTTAAAGCTTAGGGAAGCCGCCTTTTGAATGCCTAATGTCAGTATGTGTGACTTCTAGTCTTTAAAGAGGAACTTTTTGATGTAATAAAACTTCTACGACTCCTTTGGTATAAACACCGAGAAACGACCTTATCTCTGGCTTAGGAAGAGAAACGATTTAGTGAAGTTAGCACAAAGCTGCTGCACAAAGGACATTGTTCCGGCTCAATACATATTCTGCCTAAGAACCGTTCGAATCGAAAGTGACTAATAT
This sequence comes from Scirpophaga incertulas, assembly GCA_036419045.1. Lineage (NCBI taxonomy): Eukaryota > Metazoa > Arthropoda > Insecta > Lepidoptera > Crambidae > Scirpophaga > Scirpophaga incertulas. Next base: position 39,434,077 of record CM071629.1, on the reverse strand, counting down.
AAACTCTTAAAATTATATGGAATCCTATGAAATAAGTTTTCACGAACGGACACTTCAGTAAACTAAAATAATTACGAAAAAAGTTAATATTTTGAGGTTATAAATAAAAAATAACCAACCTTGCGTGAAATATCAGAGTAGTAATATCAAAGTAATATTAACAATACTATGTACAGCTATATATGTTCTCTTCTAGAACTAGGAAGGGACTACTCTACTAGATACTAGGAAAAGAGATAGTACTTAGTCAAGTTTAAGATAATTCTTTGACAATTATCATTTTACAAAAGCCAGTCCTTTACACACATCCGCGTCTACCAAGTATCTACGCAATGTAATCGGAATCCGTAATCAAGCCAAAGTTGTTAGAATAAAACCATGAAACGCATAGAAAATCACAAAAGATACTATAGTCGCAAAGCATTCAAAAATTAAATGAAACGGACACAGATAAATTAGGAAGTACACCAGTGCTGCCAATTACGAAAACTATAATACTTGAATGCCAAGCTAGAAATTCGCGATTTCGCTTAAAAATATATAATACTAGTTTTTTTCTAGCTAGTCAATTTAGGTATTTAAATGAATAAAACGTTATCAACTAATTTTAATAACCGACTTCAAAAAGAAAGAGGTTTTCAATTCGATCTGTATTTACCGAAATCGCGAAAGCATCCGAAACTGGCAGCACTGGCTGACGGAAAACATTTTATACGGCATCAATAATTGTGACCCAACTTTTTATTTAGATTTTATTTATTTGAAGTGGCCGTGGAATACTAAAATATGTTTCAAATAATATAAAAATAAACAAAAATTATAGTATAATTTATATTCACATCGGTTCTTAGGCCAAAATTGAACAATGTCCTTTAAAATAACATAATATAACTCTTATACTGTACACAAAAAAAAAAAAGAAAACAAATAGCAAATGTACAAAAGGCGGATTTATTGCTAAACAGCAATCTCTTCCAGGCCACCTAGGACCAGGGAAATACTAAAAGGAGATTTAAACATAGGATGCGTGCAGTAATTGGACAGGACAATAGGCAATAACTAGTTTAAGTTAAGGAAACTTTGACAAGAAGTGAACACGGACTGGATTCTTAAAGGATTCGAGTGTTAGCGCTCTCCTAATACCCTCCGAGAGAGAGTTCCACAACCGGACGGCATAAGCCGAAAAAGAATATGAAAAAAAGTCGGTACTTCGGGGCGGTATATCCAGAGTTAGATTAAAATTGGAACGCAAGGCACGAAATGACGAATGGGATCGAAAAGAGAACAAAGATTTAAGGTAGGATGGAGATGTTGGAAGGTGCAAAATATTGTAAAGTAGGGATAAAACATGTAAGTCTCTGCGCTGTTGAATTATTAACCATTTTAGTTGAGAGCGATGATGATGAAAGTTTAGTATGGCTGGAAGTTAGCAGCGCCGGGTCGTCCGGCATGGAGATAAAAAAATTGTCATGGTAATTATTTCCCTGTGGTCCTCTTCGGGGTCTTTTAGGGGTGGTGCATAATCAATAGATTAAGTCATTACTAGAGATCGGATAATCGGATGCATATTTACCTCATGTTAATTTTTGGCTCACAAATTATGGAAGCGGCGTTTTAAAATACATTTTGTTAAATAAAAATCCCGGGAAAATACGGGACTGCAAATTTAACGTAGTGATATTGTTTGAAAATTACTAAATTAGCACGTGGTATTTATTTTCAAAAGACCGAGACTCCGGGTTCATTTATACAACTATGCATACGTATTTACATGAAGTTTAGTTTCAGTTCCCCGTGCGATTTATGAATGTACGATTTATTACATGAAGAGTGTTATACGAAAGTAGTGAGCTAGTTTGACTAAAACAATAATCAATTAGATAATTGAATAAAAAACAAAACAATAAAAAGCCGTTTCCTTACTTTGTCTTAAACTAACTTTAGGTACCTAAATATGCATCCGATTATCCGATCTCTAGTCATTACTTACGCTGTTTTATATTATATTATGCCGTTTAGCTTCCAGTTAAAATCCCCCTCACGACCGCGAGACGGCGACGAAATGACGACGTGACGTGTCCTTTGTTATTTTTTATTCAATTGAAATGTCTATGTTCCGTTGTTATTTAATGTTTTAAATTTGTAATCTTAAGGTTGTGTTTTGTACTATCAGTGTTAGAAATTATTGAAATTACAGCTAAATATTAATAGTAAACTAAATTATTTAAATAATAAAAAAAAACTAAATTATAAATGTTTTAATTTATTAATCCGTCTTTAATGACCAATTAATGGCGTACTTTAATCAATCAATAACTTCAGCATTTCTTCAATAGTAAATAGTATCCTGACGTTAGCGATGGCGCTAGCTTAATTTTAATTTCTCGAAGATTTCTCTTTTTAATAATTAAAAGAACATAAAAACAATTAAAAAAGCAATACAATTTGTAAATATATCGCAACTTTTTATTTCTCGAAATGTCTATGTCTTACTAATGAAATGAGGCGCTTTAAAAACAATTTGTAGAGACGTGTAAAATAGTCGCGTTATTTTTACGAATATTTTAATTACGTGTGTTTAATTTATTATAATTTTAAACAATACAATTATCTTTTATATCCTACAATGGCACATGAAATTTTTATTTGACACTAGCTGTGCCCGCGACTTCGTCCGCATGGAATAGTTATTTTGAGTATCATATTTATTTTTGCAAAACAACCACTCGATCTTGACAAAGCGACATATCCAAATTTGATTACCATAAAAACGATTCTAGTGAGTTAACCTTAAAAGATAGACATACTGTCGCGGATATTTTTTAGATCATTTTAAGAGGAATAATTTTTTCATACAAATTTTTTTGGATCTAGAACCGTTTTCGCAGCGCACGCAATGAAAGCCCTCAAAGATGTATTCGCTGGGTGCGAAGTACTAGGTGGGGGTAACATAATCTATCGCAGCGCTCATGGTGGTCAAAAGTAGAATTAATGTGGGCTCTGTCATCAGATGTATCTGTCAATGGCAAAGCGATTCTACATAATACATTTTAATATCATTAATTAATATTTGTTACGTACTAAATTATGTATAGAATTTTATGGGTAAAACTTAACTGTACTTACTGTTATGATGTTATCCGACTTATCTGGATTACTCTAAGCTTTCGCAAGCTGATCTATTGACCCACTAAAAAGTTTTTGGCTTAACAGAATATAAAGATATTTTTCTAAAAGACAAGAATTTTCTTTCGTCTTTTATCTTTACCAAAATGCTAACTTCTTCTGATAATAAGATTTTCAATCAACTTGCTGCTAAGCCAAGTTTTATCTTCTGCAAATTAATGATGACCAGATAGACATGGCCCAAATTATATTACAAGATTTGTCGTGCTTAGTCGATAATAATAAATTATTACTTGCTGTCTAATTGACTGATTAATCATCAATTCTAATTCGTGAGAGTCAGCTTTCCTAATTTGGGAAATAAAAGTATTTTAATTTTTTTAAACTAATTTAGTTAAATATATTTTTAATTAAATATTTGATTTGGATAAACTAGTTTCATATTATATATGAGGGATTTGTTATGTGTGAGTAAATATTCATAGTTGATGTAATTTATTTCATTGGAATATAATTTATTTAAAGTTTGTTTTTATTATAAGGTCAGTGTCAGTAACTTCCGGTGTAGATAAACAGCATCCTCACACATTACGCGGTTTTAGGAAAGTAATGAAAACAGCTTAGTCTGATTTACTTACAATTTATTAAATGCGCAGGACACGTTTCATACATTGAATTTACATTCATCTCACATCTTACAACATTAACAGTTACATCAAAAACAATTAAATCGACCTATGATATATCCAGCCAATACCAACAACTTCCTTTAAATACGGTTTGTGGTTGGAATTTGATATTGTGAGAACACTCACAAATCCGGTTTTCAAAAAATACTCATTTCGATCTGAAAACGATATTTGATTTATTACTAGCGATACAGGAACATTTAAATATATTTACTGTCATATAATGAAACCATTAAAGTAGCTTTTTCTTTTTGTTTTACTGTAAGACCACAACTATAAATGAAGTAAACAAACCCTGACAGAATCAAAATTAAACACACTTTTTGAACGTACCTCATTTGATTTGAATGACCAAAATGATTACAGAATCTTTTTTACATTCAAATCGTGGTATCACAACAATTTATTGATCGAAAATATTTGTTATTTTTTCATTTCGATATTTTTTCAAAAATATACGACCTAAATGTCAATGTGACAGCCCACAAAGTTGTGGACGCTAGTTGGCGTTGTAATCGTGCACGGAGCCAATAACTTTCCCCGTATTTTCCACATTTTTCATTATTTCTTCGCTCCTATTAGTCGCAGCGTGATGCTATGTAGCCTAAAGCCTTCCTCGATAAATGGGCTATTCAATAAAAATAATTTTTCATTTCGAACTAGGAGTTCCAGAGATTAGCGCGTTCAAACAAACAAACAAACTTTTCAGCTTTATAATATTAGTATAAAAGTATAGATTTCATGCACATATACTTTTAAATAGAAACAACATTAAAAACAAAATATACTTCTTATTTTACTAAATATTAAATAAATTGATGCTTGGAGAAATAAAAATAATAAATGTTTATTTTATATTATAAATATACAACCTTCATTTAATTCTTTTCGTCTCCTGCGTGCGAGACGGGGTAACCTTACGGCGCATGGCCCTTTTCGGCGGTTGTATTAGTCACTTGCCAAAATGCAATTTCTAGCCTTCGTTCTTTGCCACTAGTGTCATAGGCCATATCTACTGTTTGCTCCCTTTGCGCTATTTGTAGTTTAGTTTTGTTCCTTGGCATTTGTGAGAAACATACAATGAATCTTTAGCGCCGTAATGCAGTTAATGCATGAAGTTTGTTCGTTATCCGACTCTGACGATGTTCGGAGCGGAGCGGACGTGAGCGCGACGTTGCCGCTCCGTCGACGTAGCGAGTCGCGCCGAGGGAACGCGACGAGACGTAGCGCAGTCCGTGCGAGCCACGTCCGTGATACCACGATGCCGTTGCCTTTCAACAGAAGTTTGGACTTAAAACTAATAAAATCAGTACAAGCGAACCCTATATTATACGACAGCACAACTCCAAAACACTTGGACTTCGACGAGAGGGAAGTGGCTTGGCACAAAATCGGCGATGAATTAAATCGTTCAGGTGAGTCTTGTTATGTTGTGGCAAGGTTGATTTTTGCCGCGGCGACCTTGCGCGTCGTCGCTACGTTGAGTGTCTAGTGATAAAGTTGTTTTTCAGTTTTATCGTTCTTGCAACTTAATCATAATGCTGTCTTTATCAAATACTAACTGATATTTCGAGTAGCTTATATTAGCGCGGTGTAGAAAAGAACTAGACTAACATTATGATTAGAGATCGGATAATCGGATGCATATTTACCTAAAGTTAATTTTTGGCTCACAAATTATGGAAGCGGCTTCTTAAAATACATTTTGTTATTAAATAAAAATCCCGGGAAAATACGGGACTGCAAATTTAACGTAGTGATATTGTTTGAAAATTACTAAATTAGCACGTGGTATTTATTTTCAAAAGGCCGAAACTCCGGGTTCATTTATACAACTATATATGCATACGTATTTACATGAAGTTTAGTTTCAGTTCCCCGTGCGATTTATGAATGTACGATTTATTACATGAAGAGTGTTATACGAAAGTAGTGAGCTAGTTTGACTAAAACAATAATCAATTAAATAATTGAATAAAAAAACAGAAATGGTGCCCGGGCATAAGTGCATTACCATTACCAAAATGATCTACAGTACCGGAATTCCGGGATTTTTATTTATGGAAATAAAATAAAAAGACAGTTCCATACTTTGTCAAAAACAAAATTAGGTAAATAAATAAACATCCGGCTATCCAATTCCGCAATCCCGGGAATTTCATTTAAATGAACAAATTTTGTTAACAAAACAATAAAAAGCCGTTTCCATACTTTGTCTTAAACTAACTTTAGGTAAATATGCATCCGATTATCCGATCTCTAATTATGACATTAAAATTATCATAAATAATTTTTGGGTTGCGTTTGAAAAGTTGCACTATAATAATAACATTAATAACGTAACAATATTGCCAACAAAAGAAATAAGTTAACTAAAGTTCGATTTTTAATTCGAGTCAGTAAAATGACATTTCCAGTGTCATGTGTCACAAATCATATTATTTAATATGGTATGTATTACATACTTACAATAAAAAAACGCTTTGATACCTAATAAAATAAAGCATGACTAAATGTCTAAATCTATTGATTGCCGAACATCACTATTGTAGTGGGTTATAGTGGGTCACCCTTTTTGTATCAGTGACAGTTGATGCACTTGTCATTTTACTGACTCGAATTAAAAATCGTAGTTTAAGCATTGCGGAGCCTTAATCCTATAATTATGGCTATAGGTAGCTATTGCAGTATGCTTCTATAAACTATTATAACGGTTTTTTCCTTCAGCATTATTTGACACTTGTCAACGTATTTGGGACAACTCACACAATTTCTCTATAAATTGTAGCTTATGTGTTATTCTGATGTATAAGCGATATTAATGTAAATTTTCATTAGAATCCATTCAGTAGTTTTTACGTGAAAAAGTAACAAACATACATCCACACATACTTTATACTCGTAATTTTAGTAGGGAAGTAGGGATTATATTTATCATTTTATACGCAACTAGCGGACCCGACAGACTTCGTCCTGTCAAAAAGATTTGTACAGTGACAGTTTTTTGTTCCTAATTATTTTATAGATAATGTCGCATAGCCAACCAAATCGCAAAAAAAACTTTTTAAAAAAACACGCTTTTATTAAAAAGACTAAAAACCGATCTAAAAACTTGAAAATAAAAATAAAGTCACGCTTTTAGAAAATTTGGGTACATATCAAGAAAAATTTCTGATGACAAAAAGAAATGTAACTCAAAAATTTGTCTATAAAATTTAGCAAATTAGTCCAAGAACTCAATGACTATAAAAGCGTGGGGTGTAAATGTTAAGACCATTAAATGAGTAATGTTTAATTTTGAACACCCCACGCTTTTATAGTCATTGAGTTCTTGGACTAATTTGCTAAATTTTATAGACAAATTTTTGAGTTACATTTCTTTTTGTCATCAGAAATTTTTCTTGATATGTACCCAAATTTTCTAAAAGCGTGACTTTATTTTTATTTTCAAGTTTTTAGATCGGTTTTTAGTCTTTTTAATAAAAGCGTGTTTTTTTAATTTTTTTTATTTACTACTTTTTAGATCAAATGTTTTTTAGTCTTTATAACAAACAAAAGTTTTTTCAAACGTTTTTTAGTCTTTGCGTAAAAAGCGTGTTTTTTAAAAAGTTTTTTTTAATTTTTTTTTATTTACTACTTTTTAGTCTCGTGATTATTATAACAAACATAAAGAAATGTACATAATTGTTCAGAAAATGTAGTATTAGAATTAAACATATGCATTATATCAAATTCTATCTGTTTGCTTCATTGAACCAATTCTCATATTAAAAAGTTTTTAATTTATTACAACATAATTATGTATTTTTATGATTCGAAAATGATTGAATATTGTATTGTCATCTAGAATACACATGTAAAAAAAATTTGAGCTCGATTGGAGCAGTAGAAGTGGTCGAAAAATCGATTACAAGATTTGATCATGACAAACAAACAAACAAACGGACAGAGTAAGTCAATAAAAAGCGTGTAAAAAAAAGTCTAAATGACCTATTACATTTTGTGGCTATTCAATTTTGGAACGTGACATTAAATCCTCCAACGATGTATTCTGTGCTCCAACGCACGCACGCACACTGTTTTGATAGATATGATTGAATTTCAACTATATGTAGCGTTAATAAAGCGCAAATTGACTCTTTGATGTTAGGAACACACCTTCATTGCGTAGACAACAGTGAGTGCTTGCAATATGAACTTTATACAATAACAATAAAGCTCAATTCGACTGTACGTTTTAGTTAGAAAACGTTTGCATGGAAAAATAAAACGGTTATTTTTAGGGTATTTCCGATAATTATTCGAATTTTCCTCATTGTAAAACTTGAACTTCAACGAACATTAAGCGTTGTTGAGTTATGAGCTTACCAACACATTTTGCGATTCATTTTTATATATAAGAAGAAGATTTAATGTAGCTGTGAACATCAGCACAGCGAGTCTACTCTCTCTCTAATATGGATTAGAGAGAGAGTAGACTCGCAGTGCTCATAGTCAATCTATAGAGATTGACAAAAGAAAGAATCCATCTTTGTCGCTCTAAGAATATCTGTCAAATGACGTATGTCGATCTTGTCTGTCAAGTTTTGTTTATCGAGAGTTTAATGCTCCACCAATGCTGGGCTTCAAGTATCATTCGCGTTCGTTTCGTTATGGAAATAGTTTCGATATCTAAGGACAATGTATGGAAATGATTCCAAATTGCGGAATCATTTTCATATATTTAGTTCCAATGAAACGCAATCGAGTATAATGTCTTTGGTATGTTATATTAATCGGATATTTCTATTTATATAATTTTATTCAATTAACTACAATAATGACATTAAATATAAGAAAGCTTTGCTTGATACCAGGGCCCATAGCAAATGCATTGTATAGAAATGATTCTAAATTGCGGAATCGTTCCCATATATTCGTCTGACAAAACGAATTCTATTAGATGTTATTGTTTCAATTATCATGTAATATTCTTAACAATTCTAATTTAAATTTGCGTTTTGACAAATTGAATACATCTACAGATAAAACAGAATTTAAAAATGCGATTTAGAGGACAGCGCAGTCCAGTATTTGTATGACAAACACTGGTAGCAAATAAATTGTCAACACGGACCTTATTAGTTCAAAATAACTAAAAAAATATTTGTTTTTAGGTCAAGTCTGCAAAACGCGTTGGGTGAATATACGCGATATGATGCGCAGAAAACAAAAGGAGCGGCTTCTGAATCCTGGGAAAAGGATAAGCAAATACAAGTACGAGGATCACCTGGGGTTCATCCTGCCGTTCTACAAAGACACTAGTCAGAGCGCTGATGACTTCGCCGAGTACTTGGAAGAGGAAGCCAGCGGCTCAGTGGAAATGCCTGACGCCGTCTTCGTGACTGACAGCGAGTTCGAAGACACGAAAAACGTCCAGTTGATTAGAAAGGACAGTTTCCTCCACGACAACGTAATACAGGAGTTGACCCAAACTGATCCACTAGACGTGTTCCTAATTACGATTGGTGCGACCCTGAGGAAGTTCAGTCCGTACTACCTGAACCAGGCGAAGTCCAAGATCTTCGAGGTGGTACAAGATTATGAGTTGCAGCAGATTGTAAATAAAGATGGCGAACCGTCCAGTAGTGACAAGAGATAGGATATTGTGTTTTTGAGTTAATTATGTCAGGATAATTTTAAGTGTTACTTAATTATTAAAGTTTAAATATGAATACACGTTTTTAATTTTCTAATGCGATTTGGTCGATAGATATAAACATATAGTCGGTATAGTGACTTGTCAATATTAGTATCTACATTACTATTGTAAAACAAAGTCGCTATCCGCTGTCTGTCTGTCCCTATGTACGAGTAGGTATGTTTAGATCTTTAAAACTACGCAACGGATTTTGACGGAGGTTTTTTTTAATAGATGGAGTGATTCTTAAGGAAGGTTTATATGTATAATACATGCATAATACAGTAGAGGAACGCCGATAAATTTAGAGGTTTCTAATGTGATGTCGTAAATAAACACGTTTTTTTGCGCTTATATTGCAAAACCGCTGGCTTAATCCTACGAGATAGACCAACATAATGTACTACAGTATTGTCCACCTTAGAAGGTTCAATAAAAAAGTCCGCGCTGGTATATGTCTATCTCTTAGGGATAACCCACCAATAACCATTTTTTCATTGCACCCGTGCGAAGCCGGGGCGGTTTGCTAATAAAAGCTCGTAAATAATAAAATGCATAAATATGATTTGGAGAATAGCTTATTGTACGATAATCAATGTCAGTTTATTGTACCTAAAAACTAATTAAATTATAATTTCTATAATCACGTAAAACGTACTGCGCCATTGTTCACCAGTCTATGGGAGTTTGTAGGTACTGGAAAGAACCAGCAAGGGTTATTTTTTACTCCCAGTATATTTATAGAGTCGTCAAATAGAAGCAGACCTCGGATAAATAGTCTGAACCCAACTTCCTTTACAAGTTTAAACAAGTTCACCTTATATCTGTCGCAGCCAACTGGTTAAAATAGCCATTCAATCAAACAGCTAGCCCTTTGACTGAACAACGTCATTCAATCACACAGCTATACGTTGTTTAGCCGACTTGTTGATTGCAACGTTCAACATTACAGCTAGACGACGCTTAGCCAACTGGTTAAATGGCAAATTAACTAAGGTGACCATTAGTTTAGTACTTAATTTGAGAGAATAGACTTTTTGTAATTTCTTGCGAGGTTATTCTTGAATTAAGTTTAAGAGATGACCAAAAGTTTGATGAAATAAGTAAAAATGAAAAACAAATTATTAATTATAATATTGTTTATTGCACCAAGCAAAAAATTACAATCTCAAAAATTTACGACACAAGAATCATTTCATATTCCCGTAATTTCTCCTCGAATATTTGTTTAAATTTTGATTCACTCGTATCACTCATAATTTCTGTGTCTTTAATAACACGTGTAACGTATATTTACTACTTACTTTCCGAAAAATATCTTGAAACAATTACAAACCACGCCTAGTTGACGCCATATTGAAAACAAAACGCACATAGCGCTGCGGTGGTGAGCGCTGAACTAATTAAATTAGACGGCGGCTTTTGAATCAGCTGTAGTGTTGAACGTTTTGAGCGACTCAAACATTCAATTAATAAGCTAGACGTATGGTTGAATGTCGTTGTTCAGTCAAAGGGCTGTTTGATTGAACGGCTATTTTATCCAGTTGGCTGCGACATATCTATAAAAGCTATAGTTTCATTGTGTTATTTAGGTACTATAGTCAAAATATATGGCAACGTAACTATTGAGTCATTAAAATTAAATCCAAGCATTGTTATGATGCTTGTTAAGTACCACCGTTACCACGAGGTGCCCTGGGTGTAGAAAAGAAGTTTCCCTCGGTAGTACTGTTTTCACTCTAAAGGACCAATTTTTCTAGTATAGCTCTGCTATCGCGAGTGCAACTCGCACTTGACCGTTTTTAGGGTTCCGTACCTCAAAATGAAAAAACGGAACCCTTATAGGATCACTTTGTTGTCCGTCTGTCCGTCCGTCTGTCAAGACCCTTTTTCTCAGGAACGCGCGGAGGTATGAAGCTGAAATTTATATCAATTACTCAGGTCTACGGTCCCTTGAAGCTGTGAAAAAATCAAACTTCTAAGCCAACGCAATCAAAAGATACAGCCGTTTATGCCGCAAATTTTCGACACTTGCAAGGGAATCAAAACCTACAGGGTGCTTCCCGTGAACTCAGAATCTTGAAATTTGGTACGAAGCAACGTCTTATAGCATAGATAAAGGAAAAATTACGAAAACCATAAATTTTTAGTTACATCACATAATATATATTTTTTAATAAATATAAACTTATTACTTTTTTCCTCATGAACGCGTAGAGCTATCAAGTTGAAATTCATATCAAATACTTAGATCTAATTGCCTTTAACCCGTGAAAAAAAAAGTCTAAGACGAACTTTGTAAACCTTGCAGGTTTGTACGGAACCCTCGGTGCGCGAGTCCGACTCGCACTTGGCCGGTTTTTTTTTTATCCAATTATTAAGTAGTAGTATGATAATGAATACGTTATACATACAATACACCGTCCGGATGATACATATTTTATATCGAACAATACTATTGGGCAGCCCTGGGGGGCAATCGCACTAACAAATCGCAGCTGAAACGAAACCAAATCGTTCCACTCAACCAATCCGAGAGCTAGAATATCACGTCATCGAACAGATGACGTGATATTGTGGCGTTCGGATTGGTTAAGCCGAACGGTTCGGTTGCGTTTCGCTTGCGATTTATTAGTGCGATCACCCCTCTGGTCATCATTAGTCAATAGGTATAAAATTTGACGTTTAATCCTTGATCAGAATCAAAATATACTCACATTAATATGGGAATGTCTATTGTGTAATTCAAATGGCATTTCAAAAATATATATTTTTTAATGCTAGACCCGGCAGATGACTTCCTCCCGCCTGATGTTAAGCGCTGACTGATAAATAGTGACTTTACTTCACTTTCCTACTTGCCCTATCTCTGCCGGCCTAAAAGATGCTTTTTCACGCCTCTTTTGAAGGAACCCATGTTATAGGATGAATTATACACATACGCAGGCAGAGAATTCCAAGTGCGGGAAGTACGGCAGAAGAAGGAATCTTGGAATTTCTTAGTGCGGTAAATATTAGGCTGTAGGAAAGGTTCGTCGAATAATTAGGACCAAAAATGTTCTGTATTAATTTTCTTTATTAAAGGTTAGTTTTAATTTACTATATGAACGGCGTCAGAACTAATGACAGTGCTCCATCTATTAGGAAGGTCGCGATACCTCTGGCCCATAACTCTGGAAGTTTAGAATCAAAAAAACTTAGTCACTTCTGTTTTCAGATTATTTAAATCTTTGAAGTTTTTTTACTTAATAAATGGTTTAAATACGTGATAATCTGAAGGTGCCAAGTCGGGTAATAGTCGGGTTTCCCAACCGAGTTCATCTAATTTTATTTGAGTCTTTTGGCGATGTGTCGGTCATGCGTTGTCTTGGAGGATATAAACTTTGAAAAAAAAGAAACTTTGCCTCGTATGAAAGCACCGAGAGAGTTCTAGAATGTTACTGTATATTTTGGAATTTCGAGATTGTTCCAGGAAAGAAAAGAATCTTTTCCTATAACCTAATAATTATACCCGTCAGCGATTTAAAATTCATTGCTCCATTACTAGTGAAGGAATTGTAGAAATGCTGATATCACTCAGCAATGTATTTTCATTTTGATTGGTGATCATGTTCAGTTATCATTTCAGTTACATAATAAGTCTGCTGATCCCTTTGGACTATTAACTTGAGGATCTTGAAATGCTATTTTCTTTGCAGCAGTGAAATTCGCTGGTATCCAATGTCAGATCCACTACGGCGACTTCCAAGAAGACAAGCACAAGCCAGGACTCATCGAGAAGTGAGTGATTTCTTGGTTCCTGAAGTGTAGAGAGTGTTCTCATCACATCCTATACACAATTCTAACTAGCTGCTCCTAGCTTTCTGTGCGCAGGATTAGTTTATCTAGTAGCTTACATTAGCGTTACCTAGAAAAGACCGTAGTCGAGTGGCTGGTATACAGGTTTCAAGCTGTTCCTATCTCTGAGGTCCCGGGATCGAGTCCCGGTGGGGGCAGATATTAGCATTTGTGCCTTAGTCATGGTTGTTATAATATATTTCTACCAAAGGACATTGTTCAATTTTGGCCTAAGAACCGATGTGAATATAAATTATACTATAATTTTTATTTATTTTTATATTATTTGAAACATATTTTAGTATTCCACGGACACTTCAAATAAATAAATTCCAAATAAAAAGTTGGGTCACAATTATTGATGCCGTATAAAATGTTTTCCGTCAGCCAGTGCTGCCAGATTTGGAAGTTTTCGCGATTTCGGTAAATACGGATCGAATTGAGAACCTCCTCCTTTTTGAAGTCGGTTATTAAAATTAGTTGATAACACTTTATTCATTTAAATATCTTAATTGACTAGCTAGAAAAATACTAGTATTATATATTTTTTAAGCGATTCGCGAATTTCTAGCTTGGCATTCGAGTATATAGTTTTTGTAATTGGCAACACTGGTGTACTTCATACCTTATCTGTGTCCGTTTCATTTAATTTTTGATGCTCTGCGACTATCGTTTTTTTGTGATTTTCAATGCGTTTCATGGTTTTATTCTAACAACTTTGGCTTGATTACGGACTCCGATTACATTGCGTAGGTACTTGGTAGACTCGGTTGCGTGTAAAGGACTGGATTTTGTAAAATGATAATTGTCAAAGAATTATCTGTTACTCAATTCATTTATTTTGTTTATTTATGAGAGTATACACTCTCATAAATAAACAAAATAAATGAATAGTGTCTTCTTCTATCTATTAATAGGGGTACTCCCGAAAGGTACTATTTTTCAAATTGATTATAGTAGGTGAAAAATATAATATGAAAATCACGAAATGACCATATACTTATTTAATATAAGTAATGGTTTTTTGTTTTATTAATTGATTTGATGTTAATTTAAATGGAAATAAAACTGATTTCGAAACCGCTTTTATCATTCATTAATATCTAAATGTAAATTTTCAAAATATGAGACGTCACACTAGGGGGGGGGGGGTGAGTCACACAAATGTGACTAGCTGTGACAAGGACGAGGGGAGGGGCAAAAAATCACGAAATTCATGTGACGTAATTTATGGATGACCCCTTTGAAATTATTATTATTACTCATAAACACTAACAGTCAGCCTGATGTTTTATATATGTGAAAAAAATACCCTGCGCAGACGCAGTCGCAAGCACCAATTAATAAATAATAATCAATAGCAGAATAAACAGAAAAATAAATAATGGCTTTTATTATCGCCAATATTAAATTTTCTATTTATGCTTATTTTTTCGTTTTTATTACGTTTGTAATTGTATCAAGCAAATTGGTTTTTTTTCCTGAAGCCTCGGCGAATACCTACCGGAGCAATACGTTAAGAGCTGGGGCCTGGAGAAAAAGATCCTCAAGGAATTCAAGAACCACCAGGGGCTGAGCCCCATCGAAGCCAAGTACGTGTACACGAAAACCGCCAGGGACCTGCCCACGTATGGGGTCACCTTCTTCTTGGTCAAGGTAACTTCTAGCACTACCATTCTACCATAGTAGATAAAATCTTAGACAATATTGTAAATACCTACTACTAATATTATAAGCGCGAAGTATCTTAACCCGGCGTCATGGGGTTGGATCTGAGCGACCCGTCACATTTTTTTATTTCATTTATTTACAAAAACTAAACCTGAATGCATAATAACTTTATTATTTATAAGGTATTAGAATATTCTGACATTAATGAACGAGTCGGTGAGACCCCAACGCCCGTGTAACACTTTTCTACCCCCATGACGCCGGGTTAAAGGGTCTTGGCCTGTAGTAATAAAATTATATGTTGTTTTGTACAGGGATAGTGTATGCGGTTAGAATTAATTATTAACAGGAATAATTAGATAAGAATCATAACTTTTCTTTATTTTTAACATAATAAATTATTATTTTTAATGTGAAAGTCACGTGACTACAAACGCCAATCACAGCGCGTGACGTCATTTGTCATTGTCACTTGTCACCTTCTACTTGTTTACGTTGTTTGTGATTTCGAAGCCTCGTTTATTTCTTGCATATTCTCTGTGATTTAAAGTTTTAGGCGTTTGCTTGAAGTAAAATTTCAGTTTATTTACGATGGCAAAGAAATAGTTCAAAGCCACGTATCGACGTCATGATGGTGGCCGGAATTTTTCGCTAAAAGCCCTGATTTTATCTCATCGGAATTCAGAAATGTAAAAACTGTCGCGTAAGTATCATTACACACATGAAAAGTGAATCAAAATTTCTTTAAATTTGATTTTAAGTGACCCATGGTTGGTTGCAATGTAACCTTAAGTGTATTGTTTTTGTTTTAGATCGTGCAAATGCATACTTATATCAAAATGATCTTCACAAAAGTAAATCATCGACTTTATTGATTGATTTTTCCAGTCTCGTCTTGCCAGTACCATCCATTTTTTTCGCATATTTATATCATGAGGCACAGGTATATGTCAGGTGTCTTATTTGTATTATGTTCGCACAGGGGAACTGAACAATACTGATAATATTTAATTGCACTCATTTTCGATATAGATTACGAAATATAACCGAACGTTTACACACGCTGTATCAATGAGCAAGTAACCTCTGTATGATAAGTAGAGATCGGATAATCGGATGCATATTTACCTAAAGTTAGTTTAAGACAAAGTTTAGTTTTTGTTATAATTAATTTAGTTTTTGACAAAGTATGGAACTGTCTTTTTATTTTATTTCCATAAATAAAAATCCCGGAATTCCGGTACTGTAGAACATTTTGGTAATGCAAAACTAGTCGGTAATATGAGATACTAGACCATACAATTATTTAATTGATTATTGTTTTAGTCAAACTAGCTCACTACTTTCGTATGACACTCTTCATGTAATAAATCGTACATTCATAAATCGCACGGGGAACTGAAACTAAACTTCATGTAAATACGTATACATAGTTGTATAAATGAACCCGGAGTCTCGGTCTTTTGAAAATAAATACCACGTTTAGTAATTTTCAAACAATATCACTACGTTAAATTTGCATTCCCGTATTTTCCCGGGTTTTTTAGTTAACAAAATGTAGTTTAAAAAGCCGCTTCCATAATTTGTGAGCCAAAAATTAACTTTAGGTAAATATGCATCCGATTATCCGATCTCTAATCATAAGTGACGTCATAATTGAGACATAATAAAATAGTGATGTTTTAGCGCGAAATTCAAATGTGAAAAATAATTATCAATTTTTTGACAAAGAATAAAGTAATTTAAGTAGGAAAATATTTTTAGCAGCTTCTTAGATAAGTAAACAATAGGTTGAAATGGTTTTCATGAAACAGTCCAAGACCCTATTGTAGCCTATATAATTGTCATTCTGATGTACAAGCAATGTTATTATAAATTTTCATTTAAACTCCATTCAGTAGTTTTTAATTACAAACTTCCTCTTTAATAATATTTGTAGGGACTGTTTATTAGCATGCAGCGGTAGGCAAGATGAACCGTCTCAGTCCAGTCTGATTCCAACCTTTTTATTTCTCATGTTTAATTTATGAATTTATTAAATTTCATATAAATTATTTTTTTCTTATGAACCTGTGAAGGTCAGTATACAAGTTTCTTTAAATAAGTCTTTCAGAGATTCCCTTGGAACTGGTCTGTTTTGTAGTATAATAGTACATTATGGTACAAGTGTGTAATGTTGGTGATTACCGCTGAGGCGCATTGAGGCCCGACCCGTCAGGCGAGGGTCTTAAGGAGCCGAGGACTGTAATCATCAATACACACGTGTATCATACAACGTTTTTCAACACACTTCTGAATAAAATAATACTTAAATAAAAAACCATTTTCTTCATAAATTGTATTTGCAGACATCTTAATTAATAACTAACTAAATAACTTCAAAAGAGAAAACGAGACGAGTTGTGAAAAATGTTTCGTAATGGCGGGAAAAATTAATCAGTTTTCCTATGCGCGCGCATCGGCCGTAGACTAATAAATTTCGTAATGGCGGGAAAAATTAATTAGTTTTCCTATGCGCGCGCATCGGCCATAGACTAAAAAATGAGGTTTCTTTTTTTTGGACTTGTCGCGGATAGCTTTTTAGCGCAAATATAAGCGTAATTCAACCAATAATATTAAAAAAAAAACTATTACTCACTCGAGAATAATAGTAATGAAAAAGTCACAGTTTGATTATAGGTGTCATTATGTGCCTAATTGCCATGGGATTAGAGCCACTTTATGAGGAAGTGTGTTGAAAATTATTTTTTTCTTATGAATCTGTGAAGGTCAGTATACAAGTTTCTTTAAATAAGTCTTTCAGAGATTCCCTTGGTACGCGCGAACTGTTCTGTTTTGTAGTATAAAAATACTTTTTAGATTCGCAGCAGAACACCACAATAACAGTCGCATTTAATATAACATATGACAAGTTATCTCACTTTAAACTGTTTTAATCAAAATTAAAATTAACTTTATTGAAATATGACTTTATAGAAGCTCTTTTGAATCGTCCAATTTATTTTCCCCTACCACCCATTCAGGACGTATTTTTTAGCTGATAAGAAGAATGGGCGCAATAAACTTATTAGCTTTATCAAAAGTAATAACAACATTTACAATAAATTATGTTGTTATCATACAATGTACATATGTTTACAATTTATACGGGAAAATAAATATTTACACTTTAGAATGCAATGTATTCAAATCAATATCGAGCATTGGCATCATTTATTGTAAAAATTGTGCACAAACTTGATTCTGTATGTGGGCTTGTATTTCGCAACAAAACTTCCACACTTGAAACTTGCTGGTATATATACTTGATGCTTGCTGGTTCTTGATAGTTTAGCGTCCAATGTGCTCGTGAGTGCTATGTGCGCCTTCTCAATGCAGCCAGCGAGACCCGCTTCTGGGAGACTGACTGTACCGATTCGCTAACACTCAAAAACACAAAAAACCACTAAACTACTGCTCGAAGGACCAATGTTCGCATCTTGAGCTTGCTACACGAACTATCTTGATATTCTTGATGAATAAATAATCCTTGTTGATGTAAAAATTATATATATTTCGTACTCTTGATAGTACACATAATACTTGATACACGCTTGCTAATGACAATGCGATGTTAAAAACTGTTTTTATTTTATTCCCATAAAATTTGTCTATAGTTTTGGCGTAACGATGGAGACGCAATAACAGCTCGTCAAAAAATATGTTTGAATTTTAATAACGTTTTTTACTGTTTTTCAATAAATTTGTTAATTAATTGCTAGCGTTTTCATCAAGTGGCGACCGTGACTTAAAAATGGATGAATTAAAACGCGAACGCGCAAATTTACGCCGAATCTTCACAAGAAAAGTCAATCAAATTCATATGATGCTGGAATCCGAAAATATCGATGTTGATGGCATTGCTGCAGCCACAGAAGTAATGGAGCCACGAGTTGAGGCAATGTTTAATATGGACCAGAAAATTTTTGATTATTTAGTGAAAAATGGCGCAGAAGAAAACGAGATTGATGACGAGTCCGATCAAAGCGACACATACCGGATCAAGTGGATTGCTGTAAAAAGGAAAGTAGACAGAGTTACCTATCAGCAAGACCCAAATTTCGTATGTAACAAAATAAACTCACCCAATAGCCTATTGACTGATTTTGAATCTGTGAGTAACTGTAGTAATAAGAAAGATCCCACTACATATAGACGTATTTTAAAGCTGCCAAAATTAGAATTGGTGAAGTTTGACGGTAACATTCGTAGTTGGATCGGATTCTGGGGGCATTTTCAAAAGATCCATAACGATTCTATCATTGATGACTACGACAAGTTTCAATACTTAGTGCAGTCAATGGAGGAAAACACATCTGCTCGGCATTTAGTAGAGAGTTTCCCGCCCTCAGCCGAAAACTACAAAAAGGCTATTGACCAGTTACGAGATCGCTTCGGAAGAGACAATATTTTAATTGATGTTTATATTCGTGATCTAGTAAATCTTGTCTTATCACAGGCTAAGAAGAGTCAACATTTGTCGCTGACAGCGTTGTACGACAAACTTACAACGCAACTTCGGGCATTAGAGACGTTGGGAGTGACGTCGGATAAGTGTGCCGCCATACTTCTACCAGTCATCGAGTCCGCTCTACCCGAGGAGACGTTGAAGGCCTATGAGAGGTACCGTTCCACAAGTTCAGATGGTGTAACAGATCCAGGTAAATTACTCACTCAATTATTAGCCTTTGTACAGAAGGAAGTAGAAAGTAATGAGCGAATATTTATAGCAAAAACGTCTTTTAATAATGATTGTAGCTCTAACAACGAGTCAACTGCTTCTTGTTTATTGGCAGGCGATAATAAAGTTAGTACTCGTTTGTGTATATGGTGTGATAAGTCAACCCACTCTAGCGTTGAATGTTCTAGGCTACATAAATTAAATTATGAAGATAAAAAAGCAATATTAAAAAAGAAGAGGGGTTGCCCCATATGTCTTCGGATAGGACATCATGCTAAGGTATGCAAATTATTTGTCAAATGTCTAATTTGTTCGAGACGCCATAATGTGGTGATGTGTCCTGATTTGAATAAAGAAGACAAAAGGGAGGATATTAACACCGAACTTGTTAAACCTAATGGTAGTACTGCCATGTCTACTACACAGGCCAATACTGTGACGATTCTACAAACTCTAGTTGTCAATATAGTCGGTAAGAATAACGTGAAGACGCCTGTACGAGCTTTAATTGACACAGGGGCACAGCGGTCCTATATCATTGAACATCTGGCTAAGAAACTTGGATTACTATGTGAAGGTGAGCAATCATTAATACATCAGGTTTTTGGTGGTATTGAGAAAAAATTACGTAAACATAATTTATATAGAATCTGCGTAGAAAACCTTGATGGGTCGTTTCAAATTAATATGTCGGTTTTAGATGAGCCTAAGATATGCGGTTCGATTCCGTCCATCAATCGGAAGTTGCAAAACAGACTTAAATCTATACATGTTCATGTAACAGATTGTGGTGACATTAGAGATATTGGATTACTAATAGGAGCAGACTTTGCTAGTTATATTGTAACGGATACATTTGTGCCGCTTGAAGACGGCCTAGTTGCCATAAAAACAAGATTAGGGTGGACGATACAGGGAAAAGATGCAGATACGTATTGTATGAATGTAAATACTAATGTAAATATGGTTTCAGCATTACTTTCAAAAACAGAAGTTAGTTTGACGGATTTATGGGACCTAGAAACTATTGGGATCCGTGATATGCCATCAAATGAAACTACGGAAGAAATACTGGAGAATTTTAGAAGAAATCTGTCAATAAATGATGAAGGCAGGTATGAAGTTTCATTACCATGGAAACATGACCAAAGCGTTTTGTTATCCAATAGAGACTTAGCCAAAAAGCGCTTAATGTCAACCACAAACAGGCTGAATAAATTAAATAAATTTCAAGCATATGATAATGTATTTAAGGAGTGGTTAATGTTAGGTATTATTGAGAAAGTCGAACACGATGATGGAGGCGGCCACTATTTAGCTCATCACGCTGTGATAAAGGAAGCTAGCTTAACGACGAAAATAAGGCCAGTGTTCGATGCCTCAGCCAAAACTATAAACAGTACCTATTCATTGAACGCTTGTTTGGAAAAGGGTGTTAATTTAATAGAATTAATTCCGAAATTATTAATTCGTTTCCGAATGCATGCAGTAGGTATTTCTGCGGATATTGCGAAAGCATTTCTACAAATATTTTTGGCTGAAAGAGACAGAGAGTATCTAAAATTTCTTTGGTGGAAAGACGGTAGCCAGAAAGAGGTAGTCACACTTCGACATTGTAGAGTCGTATTTGGATTGACTTGTAGTCCTTTTTTATTAGCAGGCACAATAAAATATCACCTGGAGAACTACAATGGATCAATGAAAGGGACAGCTGAGAAGTTACTGAAATGTTTTTACACTGATAATTGTGTGACGAGTTTGGAAGAGGAAAATGTTGCAAAGTTTGTGGCTGAAGCACGTAAGATAATGGCAATTGGAAAATTTGACTTACGGGGCTGGGTTACACAACCTATGAATAATATAGAACCAGAAATCGAAAACGTTTCGGTATTAGGTGTTCAATGGAATACTATTAAGGATGATTTGAGATGTAATGTGGGAAATATAAAAGAGATAAAGAAAGGAAAAATTACGAAACGTCTTTTATTATCAATTGCACATAGTCTCTACGATCCTATAGGATTCATAGCGCCTGTTTCGTTGATTCCAAAGCTCATTCTACAAAGAGCTTGGAAAGAAAAGTACGACTGGGATGATGAGTTATCAGAAGAATTAAAAAAGGAGTTTGAGATATGGGCAAAGAACCTAGAGATGTTACGAGACTGCAATGTCCCGCGACGTTTAACTTTTGCAAATATAAAAAATTGTGACCGTAGCTTACATGTCTTCTGTGACGCAAGTATTTTAGCTTACGCTGCGTGTATTTTTTTGAGAACTGAATATGAAGGGAAGGTTGATGTACAATTGGTCTTAGCTAAGGCCAGAGTTGCACCAACTAAACAACAGATTACGATCCCACGCATGGAGCTTCTAGCGGCAATGATTGGCAACAGACTATGTAACTTCGTCAAGTCGTCTTTGGAATTAGATTGCGAAACGTACTATTGGTCAGATTCCATAGTGGTTTTGACGTGGATACAAAAGGAAGCACAATGGGACAGATTCGTTAAGAATAGAGTTAGCGAAATAAGAGCCACATCTAAGCGGAACGAGTGGCATCATATCCCTGGCTCTCTTAATCCAGCAGATTTTGCATCTAGAGGCTGCGATCCCAAAACGCTTTTGAAATCCAGCTGGTGGAATGGCCCTGCATGGTTGAAAGAGAGTAAAGAATCTTGGCCACATACAACAGTTACAGAGTTGAGTAATGAGGATCAGTTTGAAGTTGAAGCAACGATAGATGTAAATACACGAATATCCGAAAGAAATTATACATATATTTTTAAGAAATTCAGTAGTTATACAAAAATAGTACGAATATTAGCATATATATTGAGATTTTATGATAAATGTAAAAAGAAGGCAAACATATCTAGTAATACATATATAAACTATAATGAATATTATAGAGCTGAAATGAAGTTATTAGAAATTGTACAACAAGAAACGTACAAAGGAAATTTATGGTCAGATAAGAATATTCATTCTTTTATAGATAATGAGGGTATGATTCGTGTAAATACCAAATTACAACTATTGTTAGAAGAAAGCGAAGATTTTAAGAAACCCATATTGTTATCGAATAAGCATTTTGTTGTTGAACTACTGGTACGGCACAATCATCGTATTCTTCTTCATGCCGGGGTACAGACTATGCTGGCTAATCTCAGGCGCAGGTATTGGATATGTGGTGCAAGGAGATTAGCAAAGAAAGTGATTACCAATTGTATCACATGTAAAAGATTTACTGCGAAACCAGCTCAGTCGCCTTTTGCACCTTTACCAGTTAGACGAATAGATGCTGACGCAGCGGCATTTGAAACCACAGGCATTGATTTGGCGGGCCCATTAATTTTAAAGTCAGGTGAAAAGGTGTATATAGTTTTATTTACTTGTGCAGTATTCCGGGCAGTTCATCTTGAGCTCGTAGAGTCGTTAAGTACAGAAGCTTTTCTTATGGCATTACGTCGGTTTGTAGCACGTAGGGGGCGTATGCACACCATATACACCGATAATGGGTCTAACTTTGTCGGCGCTAATAATTTATTAAAGAAGTTGGATTGGCGAAAGATAGAGGCCGAGACGGCAACGAAGAGCATAAAATGGATTTTCAATCCTCCATCAGCAGCATGGTGGGGTGGCTGGTGGGAAAGAATCGTAAGAATTATTAAAGGAATCCTGCGACGTGTTTTGGGTAGAGCGAGACTTAGCTATGTTGAGCTGTCAACTATTCTGCATGACACAGAGGCAGTCATAAATTCACGACCTCTCACGTATGTGGGCGAAACAGACACATTAATGCCCTTGACACCAGCTTTTTATCTTCAAGAGTTGCCATCTCCAGGTATGGTGGATTTGGATATTTTGGAAGCTAGACATCTAAGATGTAGAGCCAAATATATTCAAAAGTTGAGAAGTAGCTTGAAAGAGCGCTTTTCTAAAGAATATTTAGCCAATTTAGTTCATCACGGGCGGAGGGCTTCTAGCTTACTTAAAGAAGGTGATTTAGTGCTAGTAGACACGGGAGCAAAACGAGCTACTTGGCCGCTTGGAAGAATTCGAAGATTAGTGAAGGGTGCAGATGATTGGCCTCGCGTGGCCGAATTGCAGATGAAAGACGGTGGTCAACTTGTACGACCTATACAGCGTCTGTTCCCTCTGGAGATAAGTTAATTTTTTTTTTCCTTTTTCGCTTCGGAAGATGTTAAAAACTGTTTTTATTTTATTCCCATGAAATTTGTCTATAGTTTTGGCGTAACGATGGAGACGCAATAACAGCTCGTCAAAAAATATGTTTGAATTTTAATAACGTTTTTTACTGTTTTTCAATAAATTTGTTAATTAATTGCTAGCGTTTTCATCAGCCTTGTTTGCAATTGTACAGAAATAATGAGTTACAACAAAATGCTGACGCCGTGACCTACTTAATGTGCAGTATAATCCGTACAAATAATCTTTGACTTTGTAATAGCCCTTACTCATTAGCGTTTTTTTAACATGTACGTTATGAAAAGGCAATTCAGCTACACTATGTGGAATCTTGTGATGGATGGTTCTCTGCCATTTCTCCTCTTAGGACACCAAAAGTTAAAACTCTTCTACAAACAACTTTGTGTTATTGTTATTTTAAAGTAACCTTAAGGAGCCTCTTCCTCGTGAAAACCTGCATCTGATACCTTGATGTCTCTTCGATACAGGAAAAACAAAAAGGCAAGAAGAAGCTGGTCCCCCGGCTACTGGGTATTAACGCGGAGTCGATCCTGCGGCTCGACGAGGTCACGAAGGAGATCCTGCAGGTGTGGCCGTTGACCCAGGTCAAGACCTATCACGCCGGCAAGTCCGAAACCTTCACACTGAACTTCGGAGACTACAGGTATGATAGGTTGTATTTCATCCTAGCGCTTTTGGATCCCTTTTATGGGCCTGCGCTGCCTTGCCCTCACGATTGGCCTATATGGTTCTTAGAGCTTAGGCACAGGCTGAGTGTAGTCGGCAGGCCACGTGGTCAGGCCGCTCTGGCCTCGTGGAGTCCGATATAACCTCCGTGACACTTGCCGTTGCGGGGTATCCTGGGTACGTTTCGTGCTCCTTCTGATGGATTCTCAGCCTCTGTATCCTAAGGAAAAAGGTCAAAAAGTGTCACCACAACCTATAGGTACCCATGTTGCTTCTTTTTAATCTTTATTATATATCCACATTATTATAAATGGCAAAAAACGGAACCCTTATGCATTCGTTATGTTGTCGTATGTCCGTCCGTCTATAAGAGCTATACTGTGGAAACGTAAGTAGATGTATTCGGTGAACCGCATTAAGATATTCATACAAAAATAGAAAAAAAACAATAAATTTTTGGGGTTCCCCGTACTTAGAACTGATCTCAATTTTTTTTTCATGAAACCCATACGTTTGGTGTGTCTATGGATAGGTCTTGAAAAAATTATATTTAGGTTTTTAATATAATTTTTTTCTTAACTGAATAGTTTGCGCGAGAGACGCTTCCAAACTAGAAAAATGTGTGTGTGCCCCCCCCCCCCACCGTAACTTCTAAAATAAGGGAATGATAAATGTAAAAATAATATATGATGTGCAATCAATCAATCAATCAATCAATCACATAGCCAATCATAGTCCACTGCTGGACATAGGCCTCTCCCAATTTGCGCCACAACACCCGGTCCTCCGCCTTCCGCATCCAGTCCCCTCCAGCGACCTTCTTCAGGTCGTCAGTCCACCTGGCGGGGGCGTCCTACCTTACGGTTGCCGAGTCGCGGTCTCCATTCAAGGACTCGTCTGCTCCATCGGCTATCACTCCTTCGGCAAACGTGGCCAGCCCATTGCCACTTCAGCGAGCTTATTTTGCGAGCTATGTCGGTTACTCTGGTTCTTTGTCGAATGACCTCATTACGAATTCGATCCTTCAAAGAAACTCCGAGCACAGCTCGCTCCATAGCCCGCTGCGCGACCATGGTTTTTGGGAGGTTTTGGCCTACTAACGCCACGCTGGCCAGACGGGTTGGCATAGGGTTTAGTTTCGAGTTTTCCTTCTCTAAGCAGTGGTTCTTGGCACTGCTGAATTTTCCCTTAGTCGCCTTCTACGACGCCCACGGGACGAGATGGGGTGGTGACCTTAGTATTCTTTACGTCCGTCACCACACGGAAAGATGATGTGCATTACCATGCAAACTTCCACCGACAATTGGTTTTGAATCGTAAGCCGCATTTTATCTTTCATTCAATCAACTCGTCTAATAAAGAAAAACATTTATTTACATGTATAGTGGTACGGAACCCTATGTGCGCGAGACCGACTCACACTTGGCCGGTTTTTTCATTAAAACCCATTTAGTAAGTTTTACGTGAAAGAGTAACAAACATTTATCCATACTTCCAAACATTCGCGTTTATAATATACTAGCTGTGCCAGCGACTTCGTCCGCGTGGAATAATTATTTTGAGCATCATATTTATTTTTGCAAACAACCACCTCAGCTGTTACCCGATCTTGACAACGCGACATATCCAAATTTGATTACCATAAAAACGATTCTAGTGAGTTAACCTTAAATATAGACATATACTGTCGCAGACATTTTTTTAGACCATTTCAAGAGGAATAATTTTTTCATACATATGTTTTTGGTATCTTGAACCGTTTTCGGAGCGCACGCAACGGAAGCCCTCAAAGATGAATAATTTTCCCGTAATTTCCATTATTTCTTCGCTCTTATTAGTGGCAGCGTGCTTTATTTAGCCTAAAACCTTCCTCGATAAATGGGCTATTCAATAAAAAAAGAATTTTTCAATTCGAACCAGGAGTTCCAGAGATTAGCGCGTTCAAACAAACAAACAAACAAACTCTTCAGCTTTATAATATTTGTATAGTACGTTGTGTAGTAGTAGGATATGTTTACATACATTTTTTGCGTGTATATTATTGTGTAATTCTACGTGTAAATATTTACTTAGCCCCGATGTGTATATACACACGGGTTCTGGTCTCGACCAGGAGACCTATTTTTGAATTACGAATGCGACTTCGAAATCACGGATGTGACTAAAATCACCGATTTTCAATAATTCTTATTTTTGAATATCACTGATGCGACTACCTTAGTCACCACAGAGTACTGTTAGTCACAGATGTGATTTCATTACGAGCGCCCTCACCCACTCGTAATCAAGTCATACTTATGGAAATGTTATCTGTGTTTTGTTTGGAGAACATATTGACAAGTCTGAAGTTGATGTGTTGATTTTTCAGTCTATATATCTATGTGTGTATATATATATATATATATGAATGTAGCATATATGTATATAACAACCGCAATGGTAAAGCCGGCAGCGACTACATTCTGTGTGGAACCGAACTCTTACATTTATGTGTGTACTTTATCTATGTTGGCAGCTCTGCGATCGACTTTCAAAAATTTGATGTTTAGGAATCCGTGACCTCAAAGTCACCGCTGACTAAATAGTCAGCGGTGATTTCGAAATCGCATTCGTAATTCAAAAATAGGTCTCCAGGATGATGTTTGTATCTTTAATAAAAAAAAATATTAGTTGACAAGTGAACTATTTATATATATGTGCGGGATCGTTATACACTGTTGGGTCACCTAATCAGAATGTGCTAATTCGCAAGAAGGTTGCAAATCAAAAGTTCAGTTTGTCACTAAATCACGTGTATTTTTACAAGATTCCACACAAATATATGTATGCTCAAGTACACGGCAAGCCCAATAGGGTAACGTGTTAGCGTGGGTCGCGACGTTGTGCTTCGACGCAGCCATGAAATGCGGATTCAGCAAAACGCATATCCTGTGTCCCCACATATATAAACTACAATTTGTACGTCATTTCATTTCATCGTCTTTCATTTTCGGTATAAAGCTTGTGTAGCATAGAGTAGTTCCCACTAACCGCATGTTTGTTCCCTAAACAGCGACAAGGAGTACAGCGTGAAGACCAACGACGCGCTCCGCATCCGGGACATCCTGCAGGACTACATCGAGATCATCCGGCGCCGCATGGAGGCCAAGTACAGCTCGCACCTCGCAGACAGCCACGTCATCTTCGAGGACAACGTGTCTGCTAACAAGTGAGTGAGCGCCCTACTTCTAGAGGAGGCACCACTACACGATGCTTCAGGATAATGCTAGTAATTAAGCCTTTTTTAATATTCTGTAAATTTATTTAGGATTAGCGGACCCGACAGACTTCGTCCTGTCAAAAAGATTTGTACAGTGGCAGTTTTTTGTTCCTAATTATTTTATAGATAATGTCGCATAGCCAACCAAATCGCAAAAAAAGTCTAAATGACCTATTACATTTTATGGCTATTCAATTTTGGAACGTGACATTAAATCCTCCAACGATGTATTCTGTGCTGCAACGCACACACGCACACTGTTGATAGATATGATTGAATTTCAACTTTATATAGCGTTAATAAAGCGCAAATTGACTCTTTGATGTTAGGAATACACCTACATTGCTTAGACAGTAGTAAGTGCTTGCAATATGAACTTTATACATACAGTAACTATAAAGCGCAAATTGACTATACGTTTTAGTTAGAAAACGTTTGTATGGTTGTGTTTGTATGGAAGAAAGAATTTCGAATTATGCTTATAACTTCAACGAACATTTAAAAAAAAGAGTGTCTTGGAAAATTTTTAAAATAACTAGCAATTAATAAAATATTTTTTGTCGGATAAATGAATTTGCTATTAAAATTGTTATTTTTTATTATTTCACTTTATATGTAGCGAAGCACGTACCGGGCCGCTATCGCTAGTTCAATATAAATGTAAAAAATACAATCACAAGTAGTCCAAGCATTTCCGCTATGGCAAACGCACGATTCACTCGTAATAACGTGCTGGTGGCGTGAGCGTCACCTGAGGAGCATTGCGGTCTAGACTCCTAGTTTTTATTAAAATTGTATATTGGTCTATGGCGGGTGTTCACCAACCTCCAGAAGGTGCAATGCCGTATCAGTATCGTTTCAGATTAATAGATATCGAGTGATATTCTCGCAGGGGCCACGTGATAGAGCACGTGCAGCACAACACGAACAAAGTATTCGAGGAGACGTTCGTGGGACCGAGCAAGATCATTTCTTACGAACCAGGTAATGATGGGACTTCTGTAAAATGGTTGCCATGTTTAAAATCTAACTTATGTTACATATATGTATATTTGCAACTTGATGACAAATACCAAAACGCCGCCCATACGCAAAATGACAAAAGCCTGTTTGGCCAAATTCTATAAAAACTAAATATGCCCAACTCCAAAAATGTTTATTACTAAATTTTGGTATTACCAAACGCGTGTAATACCAAGAGATTTTCGCAAGTTTTGTTAAGCATAATGACAGTATGACATTTTGTGTTAAAGTACATACATTTATAAAATATGAAGATTTTTTATTTCGATTTTCCAAAGTCTTCGCTCAAAAACTATTGCAGAGATTTTCTTGCGGTTTTCATCAATAGATAGAGTGATTTTTGAGCAAGGTTTTGCGGTATTTTTTATCTCGGAAATACGGATAGTCCCACGGGAAGCGCGATAAAACCTTCGCGCCATAAACCGACTTCCGCGCATATGTAGCCGTGGGCAAAAGCTATGACCCTAAACCCTCTATAGACCCAATCCCGAAATCCACGCGGGCAGATAAATAATATTTTAGAAATGGTGAACATATTGTCCAGCCAGTTGGATAAGTTACATGTAGGTGTGTAGTTGAATAGCGTTGTTTAATAAAAGGGCTAGCTGTATCATTGAACAGCTATTTCAACAGTTGTCTGCGATCCAATGACTGAATTCCCTCTTTCAGGGCAACAAATGACTCATGGCACGCAGATAGTGACCGTTCAGCAAATCGTGGTCTCCTCCAAGGGAGGAGCTCAGCAGAACGTTGTGGTGAGTAGAGAAAGAATTGCATGTTACATGGAAAAGACAATTTGTACCAAATTATGATTTGATTGGCAAATTTTATTAATTGCCCTGTATATGGGGTGTTTTAAAGTAAATCATATTACTTTTTCTCGGATTTTTTAATGACACCCCTTTTTACAAGCTTTTATATTAGCTTCACTTGTAACTATGTAAGAAAATCTTGGAATCTTAATTTGACCCACTTCCCGGTCTCCGATTGAGCTGAAATTTTGCATGCACGTGTAAGTCGGATGGCAATGCATGGTTATGTGCGTGACGTCATTCTAAATCCAACATGGCGGCATTACCAAGATGGTGGATCAATTATTTTTAATGCACTCCTACAATATGGGTATCAAATGAAAGGGCTTGCAAAGAACACCTCGATAAATAATGTGACGTCACTCTTAATCCAATATGGCGGACTTTCCCAAGATGGCGGACCAATTATTTATAATGCACCCCTACAATATGGGTATCAAATGAAAGGGTTTGCTAAGCTTGGTTTTTTAGTCGGATAAATATTAAAAGTAAAAGTTTCTTTTAATACATATTTTTATTAAATGCAGTAAAAAGAACATAATAAACATTTACATATCAAAACCTGTCGTTAAAAGTATCTTATAAGTAAGTAAATCTCGCGACAAGCTTTTATATGTAAAATTTTATTTTGTTCGTTTATCGCATTTAATAAAAGCTTGTATTAATTTTTTTTTTTTACATTTAATTTTATATGACTATATCAACATAACAAAGGGTTAGCTTGATATGGTATTGATCTTGTATATTTTGACATGTAACTACATAGTATAAAACAAAGTGGCTATCCGCCGCGCCGTCTGTCTGTCCCTATGTATGCTTAGATCTTTAAAACTACGCAACGGATTTTAATGCGGTTTTTAATAGATAGTGATTGACGAGGAAGGTTTATTGTATAATACATGCATAATATAGTGGAGAAACACTGATAAATTTAGAGGTTTCTAATGTGATGTCGTAAATAAGCACGTTCTTTTGCGCTTAAATTGCAAACCCTGGCTGAACCGTATAAGAGATAGACCAAAATAATGTAGTACTCGTACAGTATTGTCCACTTTAAAAAGTTCAATAAAAAAGTCCGCGCTGGTATATGTCTATCTCTTAGGGATAACCCACCATAACCATTTTTTCATTACACCCGTGCGAAGCCGGGGCGGGTCGCTAGTTGTTGACTACATTACTATAGTTATTTAATGACCTTCTAAGTCGAGTATTTAATAGATCGGTTTCAAGCTCTGAGGTTCCGGATTCGAGTTCCGGTAAGGGCAAATGTAACCAATCGGCTACAGAAGTCGCATACGTATAAGATACGTGTGTTATTAGTTTGTGTGATTGTGCAGAGGGCGAGGTGTCGCTGCGCGGGACACGTCGCTGGACTGCATCAGGAAGCTGAACCGCCTCAACTCGGGCTCCGTGGCAGTCGTAGGGCTGCTCACCGGTCAGTACTGCCACCCCTGCCACCACTCCACTCGACTGATTAACATCCCCTTGCCACTACTGCATTGCACTGGATACTATCCTCCTAGCACCACTGCACCGCACTGCCTACCATTCCTCTGCCACCACTGCGCCGCACTGCCTACCATCTCCCAGCTACCACTGCATCACACTGGCTACTATCTCCCGGCTACCAATGCTCCACTCTGCCTACCACCCCCCTGCCACCACTGCATCGCACTGACTACTATCCCCCGGCTACCAATGCTCCACTCTGCCTACCACCCCCCTGCCACCACTGCATCACACTGGCTACCTCACGCCAGCCACCACAAGACCGCACTGCCTACCACCCCCCTGCCACTACTGCGCCTCACTGACTACCATCCCCCAGCTACCACTGCATCACACTGGCTACCTCACGCCAGCCACCACAAGACCGCACTGTCTATCTTCCCCTGACCATTACAGCACCGCACTGCCTACCACCCCCCTGCCACTACTGCGCCTCACTGACTACCATCCCCCAGCTACCACTGCATCACACTGGCTACCTCACGCCAGCCACCACAAGACCGCACTGTCTATCTTCCCCTGACCATTACAGCACCGCACTGCCTACCACCCCCCTGCCACTACTGCGCCGCTCACTGACTACCATCCCCCAGCTACCACTGCATCACACTGGCTACCTCACGCCAGCCACCACAAGACCGCACTGTCTATCTTCCCCTGGCCATTACAGCACCGCACTGCCTACCACCCCCCTGCCACTACTGCGCCTCACTGACTACCATCCCCCAGCTACCACTGCATCACACTGGCTACCTCACGCCAGCCACCACAAGACCGCACTGTCTATCTTCCCCTGACCATTACAGCACCGCACTGCCTACCACCCCCCTGCCACTACTGCGCCTCACTGACTACCATCCCCCAGCTACCACTGCATCACACTGGCTACCACACGCCAGCCACCACAAGACCGCACTGTCTATCTTCCCCTGACCATTACAGCACCGCACTGCCTACCACCCCCCTGCCACTACTGCGCCTCACTGACTACCATCCCCCAGCTACCACTGCATCACACTGGCTACCACACGCCAGCCACCACAGGACCGCACTGTCTATCTTCCCCTGACCATTACAGCACCGCACTGCCTACCACCCCCCTGCCACTACTGCGCCTCACTGACTACCATCCCCCAGCTACCACTGCATCACACTGGCTACCTCACGCCAGCCACCACAAGACCGCCACTGTCTATCTTCCCCTGACCATTACAGCACCGCACTGCCTACCACCCCCCTGCCACTACTGCGCCTCACTGACTAC
This sequence comes from Scirpophaga incertulas, assembly GCA_036419045.1. Classification (NCBI taxonomy): domain Eukaryota; kingdom Metazoa; phylum Arthropoda; class Insecta; order Lepidoptera; family Crambidae; genus Scirpophaga; species Scirpophaga incertulas. Next base: position 39,401,591 of record CM071629.1, on the reverse strand, counting down.
CATCCCCCAGCTACCACTGCATCACACTGGCTACCTCACGCCAGCCACCACAAGACCGCACTGTCTATCTTCCCCTGACCATTACAGCACCGCACTGCCTACCACCCCCCTGCCACTACTGCGCCTCACTGACTACCATCCCCCAGCTACCACTGCATCACACTGGCTACCTCACGCCAGCCACCACAAGACCGCACTGTCTATCTTCCCCTGACCATTACAGCACCGCACTGCCTACCCCCCCTGCCACTACTGCGCCTCACTGACTACCATCCCCCAGCTACCACTGCATCACACTGGCTACCTCACGCCAGCCACCACAAGACCGCACTGTCTATCTTCCCCTGACCATTACAGCACCGCACTGCCTACCACCCCCCTGCCACTACTGCGCCTCACTGACTACCATCCCCCAGCTACCACTGCATCACACTGGCTACCTCACGCCAGCCACCACAAGACCGCACTGTCTATCTTCCCCTGGCCATTACAGCACCGCACTGCCTACCACCCCCCTGCCACTACTGCGCCTCACTGACTACCATCCCCCAGCTACCACTGCATCACACTGGCTACCTCACGCCAGCCACCACAAGACCGCACTGTCTATCTTCCCCTGGCCATTACAGCACCGCACTGCCTACCACCCCCCTGCCACTACTGCGCCTCACTGACTACCATCCCCCAGCTACCACTGCATCACACTGGCTACCTCACGCCAGCCACCACAAGACCGCACTGTCTATCTTCCCCTGGCCATTACAGCACCGCACTGCCTACCACCCCCCTGCCACTACTGCGCCTCACTGACTACCATCCCCCAGCTACCACTGCATCACACTGGCTACCTCACGCCAGCCACCACAAGACCGCACTGTCTATCTTCCCCTGACCATTACAGCACCGCACTGCCTACCACCCCCCTGCCACTACTGCGCCTCACTGACTACCATCCCCCAGCTACCACTGCATCACACTGGCTACCTCACGCCAGCCCCACAAGACCGCACTGTCTATCTTCCCCTGACCATTACAGCACCGCACTGCCTACCACCCCCCTGCCACTACTGCGCCTCACTGACTACCATCCCCAGCTACCACTGCATCACACTGGCTACCTCACGCCAGCCACCACAAGACCGCACTGTCTATCTTCCCCTGACCATTACAGCACCGCACTGCCTACCACCCCCCTGCCACTACTGCGCCTCACTGACTACCATCCCCAGCTACCACTGCATCACACTGGCTACCTCACGCCAGCCACCACAAGACCGCACTGTCTATCTTCCCCTGACCATTACAGCACCGCACTTGCCTACCACCCCCCTGCCACTACTGCGCCTCACTGACTACCATCCCCCAGCTACCACTGCATCACACTGGCTACCTCACGCCAGCCACCACAAGACCGCACTGTCTATCTTCCCCTGACCATTACAGCACCGCACTGCCTACCACCCCCCTGCCACTACTGCGCCTCACTGACTACCATCCCCCAGCTACCACTGCATCACACTGGCTACCTCACGCCAGCCACCACAAGACCGCACTGTCTATCTTCCCCCTGACCATTACAGCACCGCACTGCCTACCACCCCCCTGCCACTACTGCGCCTCACTGACTACCATCCCCAGCTACCACTGCATCACACTGGCTACCTCACGCCAGCCACCACAGACCGCACTGTCTATCTTCCCCTGGCCATTACAGCACCGCACTGCCTACCACCCCCCTGCCACTACTGCGCCTCACTGACTACCATCCCCCAGCTACCACTGGCATCACACTGGCTACCTCACGCCAGCCACCACAAGACCGCACTGTCTATCTTCCCCTGGCCATTACAGCACCGCACTGCCTACCACCCCCCTGCCACTACTGCGCCTCACTGACTACCATCCCCCAGCTACCACTGCATCACACTGGCTACCTCACGCCAGCCACCACAAGACCGCACTGTCTATCTTCCCCTGGCCATTACAGCACCGCACTGCCTACCACCCCCCTGCCACTACTGCGCCTCACTGACTTACCATCCCCCAGCTACCACTGCATCACACTGGCTACCTCACGCCAGCCACCACAAGACCGCACTGTCTATCTTCCCCTGACCATTACAGCACCGCACTGCCTACCACCCCCCTGCCACTACTGCGCCTCACTGACTACCATCCCCCAGCTACCACTGCATCACACTGGCTACCTCACGCCAGCCACCACAAGACCGCACTGTCTATCTTCCCCTGACCATTACAGCACCGCACTGCCTACCACCCCCCTGCCACTACTGCGCCTCACTGACTACCATCCCCAGCTACCACTGCATCACACTGGCTACCTCACGCCAGCCACCACAAGACCGCACTGTCTATCTTCCCCTGACCATTACAGCACCGCACTGCCTACCACCCCCCTGCCACTACTGCGCCTCACTGACTACCATCCCCCAGCTACCACTGCATCACACTGGCTACCTCACGCCAGCCACCACAAGACCGCACTGTCTATCTTCCCCTGACCATACAGCACCGCACTGCCTACCACCCCCCTGCCACTACTGCGCCTCACTGACTACCATCCCCCAGCTACCACTGCATCACACTGGCTACCTCACGCCAGCCACCACAAGACCGCACTGTCTATCTTCCCTCTGGCCATTACAGCACCGCACTGCCTACCACCCCCCTGCCACTACTGCGCCTCACTGACTACCATCCCCCAGCTACCACTGCATCACACTGGCTACCTCACGCAGCCACCACAAGACCGCACTGTCTATCTTCCCCTGGCCATTACAGCACCGCACTGCCTACCACCCCCCTGCCACTACTGCGCCTCACTGACTACCATCCCCCAGCTACCACTGCATCACACTGGTTACCACACGCCAGCCACCACAGGACCGCATTGTCTATCTTCCCCTGACCATTACAGCACCGCACTGCCTACCATCTCCCTGCCACCACTACACCGCACTTACTACAAAAAAAATCATACATCCTTATAAATTCTCTCCGCAACGTCTCATTAGTAAGTCAAGAAATGTACGAAAACAAAAGATTGCGTTGTGTTATTGATCGATGTTTAACCTTGATGTTGACCAGACCCTGATGAGAGCAAGGTAGCGGAGGCTTCGAGCATCGTCAGAAGCCTGGAGGAGAACATGCCGAGCCTCGTGGAAGGTATACTTCTTTGATTGTGTTTCTGAAAGTATCCCGGTTTCAAGGTGTCGCCATCTCTGAGGTCCCGGGTACGAGTCCCGGTGGGGGTAGAGGTTTGTGTGATGAATGCGAGCATTTGTACCTTAGTCAAGGTTGTTATAATATATTTTACTACCAAATTTATTTATACATGTACGTATTATATATGTACGTCTATCCGTTACCCTAGATCCCATAGCACAAGCCTTACAGAGCTTACTTTGGGCTAGGCTAATTGGAGTAAGTGTAACAAATATTAAACATAGGGCTTTATAGGCTATTAAATTTGACGTTAAACAATAATTAAAATTTAAGCACACAATCTTATGATCTTGTATGCGGATAAGTACATGAAAAAAATGATTACTCTGAACTAGAGATTTCATAACCCTTTTGTTTCATAGTGTAACGTCTGTACTATTAGAACATTCTGGAAATTTCTCGGAACTTGCAATTATATCTTCTAACGTCTATACTATTAGAATGTTCTAGAATTTTCTCGGGTCTCGCGATTTTAAGTAAATTGTTATCTTTTAATGCAAATCTGCCAATCTGCTAGATTTCACGCTACGCTCATGCAATCTACGCATCTGCATTTCTATAATAAATCGTGTCATGCATGTATAGAGTTCAAGTATGGGGATATTGAACACCTCTAGATGGTCGGCACGGATTGCCCTAGGAAAGTGCTCGCTACACCCAACTTGTATGTAGGATACACTGGGGGTACTCCCCCACAGCACTGCCGTTAGTGTTAAGCGAGCTGGACAGAGGTGATCTGTTAACACCAAGCCCAAAACAACTTTGTATTGATTCCATTGGAATCGCGTATAGTATTACTGTATGTGCAAATGGGTTGTATTCTGTCTGTAATGTGTACTGTCAGAGTACTGTAAGTGTTATGCTTGATATGCTGAGGACTACGCATATGCTATTAGCTATACATCATAATCTACTAGAAAACTAATAGTTGGACAGATATATTTATTAATTTATAGACTGAATTAATATGTATCATTGACTTCTCTGTTGCTGTAGGTTGCTATGTAATGTTTAAATATGAGTCTTTGGTGTAACTACAAATAAGAATGTCTCAACTTTACCTTGGAATAATATATTATTTTTAATTTAACTGTGTACAAATACGTATACACTTTTATAGCGCGCTGCTGTATCTGTACTGCCAGCCTACCGATACTTGGTCTACCTAAATCCTGGTACCGCCTTCCTTTCTTTCCCTTCTTTACCATCTTATTATTGTATTTTTGTATTTTAAAATTATTTTTTAAGTTTGGGCCGTGCTGTCTTAATAATTCTTTCAATATATTAGTCTCTTGTATTTATCTTTTATTATCCTTATCCTATTTTGCTCCGTAGCCTTCCGCTACGTGACAATAGGAAATCACTATTTGAAAAAAAAATATGTCGGGAAGTCTCGCCGTGTTGTACTTTAGTACAGTCTCATATAATTAGACTGATAGTATTTTAAGAACCTGGGCGACTGTTATTTGTGATTTCTTGTAGACGTCATATAAATATAAAGTCTGCAATTAACCGTTAGTTAGTGCAAGTTAACTGCAACCAGTAATCATGTAAACAAAAATAACAAAATGTTTATCAAATAACTTGAATCAACACAAGCGCCTTCCAAAATGGAATGAATCCCTGTTATTACTGAAATGGCCGCCCGAATGTTGGCGTCCCGGTCATGCTTTTGCCGGGAAAACGAATCAATACGACAAATACACAAGATGGAAAGAGATAAATATAGATTCTTAACTTCACAGTTGTTTTTTAGGTGAATGACCTTTCGTATCGCTGCTACTTGGCCGTACTTTTAGGATCGGATTCGTATTTCGATAAACGAAGTTAAGTATTGAACGGTACCAAAGTCAATGACTACACCAATTGTTCGCCAGGTGTGAAGGAAGCAGCAGAGAAGCAGAGTACAGACGACGCTAAGAAGAAACTGTTGGACGAGCTGCAGGAGCTGCGGGACTGCATGAAGACTCTCTGCGAAACGGTTCTTGCTCATGTTGTAAGTATGCATTTTTAACCTTGCATCGTGAATCTCGTAGTCTGCAACTGGTCATTTACGGGTTCATTTTGATTATTTACTATACTGTAGAATATTTCAGCGGTATTCTTCTTCGTCAAGTCCAAAATATGATCAGTCCCTTATTTGCTTAGAGTTATTTTTATAGTGACCAGGGTGTTAATAAACGTGTAATTGTACATGTTCCCGTGCTTTCCAGGATCCCGAGAAAGCGCAGGAAGCTGGCAAAAGGATCGCGGACCTCTCCACTCAGATGTACTTCTTACTGGATCCGCGGACCAGGAGGAGGAGCCAGCTCTGCTTGGTTCGTTCGTTATTATTCAAATATTATTAAAAATCAAAAATAATCATTAAGGTCCTCTATCCCCTAGCTGGGGTAGAGGGCGTCTACAGTGAGTCTCCATTCATTTTTTTCCTACTGGTGATGGTAGTGATTCCTCATAAGCAATGCGCTACTATTGTAGTCGTCTTAAAAACCCCTTGGTGCTCGGACGACCACACACCGGATACCATCCGCGCCCGATCTATGGCGGGTGGTTATGTTGGACTCTAGCAGGATAGCCTACCAACTATGTTGGACTCTAGCAGGATAGCCTACCAACTATGTTGGACTCTAGCAGGATAGCCTACCAACTATGTTGGACTCTAGCAGGATAGCCTACCAACTATGTTGGACTCTAGCAGGATAGCCTACCAACTATGTTGGACTCTAGCAGGATAGCCTACCAACTATGTTGGACTCTAGCAGGATAGCCTACCAACTATGTTGGACTCTAGCAGGATAGCCTACAACTATGTTGGACTCTAGCAGGATAGCCTACCAACTATGTTGGACTCTAGCAGGATAGCCTACCAACTATGTTGGACTCTAGCAGGATAGCCTACCAACTATGTTGGACTCTAGCAGGATAGCCTACCAACTATGATGGACTCTAGCAGGATAGCCTACCAACTATGTTGGACTCTAGCAGGATAGCCAACCAACTATGTTGGACTCTAGCAGGATAGCCTACCAACTATGTTGGACTCTAGCAGGATAACCTACCAACTATGATGGACTCTAGCAGGATAGCCTACCAACTATGTTGGACTCTAGCAGGATAGCCTACCAACTATGATTGGACTCTAGCAGGATAGCCTACCAACTATGTTGGACTCTAGCAGGATAGCCTACCAACTATGTTGGACTCTAGCAGGATAGCCTACCAACTATGTTGGACTCTAGCAGGATAGCCTACCAACTATGATGGACTCTAGCAGGATAGCCTACCAACTATGTTGGACTCTAGCAGGATAGCCTACCAACTATGTTGGACTCTAGCAGGATAGCCTACCAACTAAAAAGCCTTTGGTTGGCCAGAAGGCTTGGGACCTTATTGGCTTTGATTAACGCGCCCGCCCACCAGAGCGGTGGGCGGTGGGTCTCCATCCCGCGCGATCATCAGTTTCGCGTTTGATTTCGCTCCAGGTTTTTAGGATTTTGATGTAATAATATAACAATTGCTGGTGGTCCTAATTACAATAATTCCTTACTAATATTATAAATCGGAAAGTGAGTTTGTTTGTTTTCGTTTTCACGCCTGTAACTACTGAACCGATTGCTTTGAAATTTTGCACACGTAAAGATTAAAATCCGGATTAAATAATAGGCTACTTTTTATTACGAAAAATCGACAGATCCCACGGGATGCGCAATAAAGGCTTCGCTCAAAACTACTGCATAGATTTTCATGCGGTTTTTTCATCATAGATAGAGTGATTCTTGAGCAAGGTTTTGCGGTATTTTTTATCTCGGAAAAACGGATAGTCCCACGGGAAGCGCGATAAAACCTTCCGACTTCCGCGCATATATAGCCGTGGGCAAAAGCTATGACCTTTAACCCTCTATAGACCAATCTCGAAATCCATGCGGGCGAAGCCACGGACAGAAAGCTAGTAAATAAATAAAAAATATTACATTTTGTGTTTCTGTGTTGTGTGCAGAAGTAGGCTTACACACATCTGTACACCTGCTTCGGGTGCAGTGAGTACGTACATGAGCTGGTTTCCGACCCGGTCAAAATCAAAATAATCTTTATTCAACATAGACTTTTATAGGCACTTATAGACGTCAAAACAAAAAAACAACTTAAAAAAAAACAAAAGCCTTGTCCGTACGTACGAATAAGGAAAAAAAGGGGTGTGGCTGTGTTATGGACACGGCCGTTTGTTGTACGTGAATACGTCTCGTAACGGAGATGTTCTGGCACCTTCGTTGATCCGCTCGGCCGCATTCATTACTTTACGTTGCCGGCACTGCTCGACTCGATCATATGCTGTTTTTTTCGATTGCTGTTGAGATGCCCTTTCCAACTGTATACGATCTCTGTATTTCAATTTGGCTTTTCGACGCGTATAGGCCGACATTATATATTTTTGTTACTTTTTTTTATTTTAACACCTTATTATATTCACAGTCACAATTTTACAGTAATGTTTTATATATAATCGAAGATTTTGACGAGAGCTAGCGATTAGAACTTGAACGAACGTCGTAGCGTCACCGAGTCGAAAGTTATACTAAATAAAAATCTCGATACGCAGCAAAATGGCTTTCAAATTGGCGGGGCTCCGCCTCCACCGCGCGCGATGTGTTACAGTCTTTACTGGGCGTAATAAATCCTTTGATCCTTTAGCTATCCAGTGGTGTGATTGGAATTTGGATGGGATGACAGATATGTAGCTACAACACTAAACTGTACCCCCCATTTTGTTATCATTCGATTTTTTGATTTGCGTCCCTATGGAAACAATTTTAAAGACCCTTGCAAGTAGACGGAGACCACCAGTACCTCCCACGCTGCTGTTCTAAGGCGAGCTACCGCAATATTGTTTGTTGTGAGGGTGGGGTACTCCGTTGCGTCGATATCTCCATCGAATAGTACGATGGCCGCTTTCACGTTTCCTTCCCCTCCACTCACGTTTTGCAGCACTCGCGTCCCGTGGTAGGTCTTCATATTCCTGGCGGTTCCGGTGTAGGGTTCCTGGATCATCGCAAAGGCGACCCCCCTGGTGCCTGCCTCTACGATGAATTCATCCGTCGCTTGACTGCATCTTTGGAGGTTCGCTTGGATTACGCGATATTGGGTGTCCACTCTTTTTTCCTGTTCTATTGTTGGGGCCACCTTAGCAATATGCTATTTTTGCTCTCGCTGCCCTCTCCCATCTCCTTCGTATTGGGCAGTCTGAGCTAAATGCATTATGCTCCCCTTCTCCCGCCTGCATTTTCTTACTGAGGTGCAGTTACAGCATCTGGGGACCGACCCGTCATCCATTCTTCACACTCTCTCCTTAAGTGGGGACCCCCACAGTGACTGCACTTTGGCATGTTCTTTTTGCAGTGCTTCCTTCCGTGCCGTACCCAAGGCACGTAGAGCACTGGATGAGGGAAGATTGGTCCTCAACTCTACTTCTTTTTATGTCAATGTGTACATACCCTCTTTTAATTAGATTGTTGTACAGGCGCGGCGACACTCTCATTACTACGTGGCAGCACTGCTGGTTTCTCGCTCGGCGTCTGTACTTTATTTCATACCTGGCGTCCTCCTCCTCCGTCTAAAAATATTGACTCTACACCGTTCGGAAATTGGGAGAGCCTTCTCGAGAAGTACAGGCAAGAAACTGTGAAGGTCAATCGGTGATGTTGATGCCCTCAGCAATCGAGGAGGAGCTTCATCCAGGACGAGGCGGCGTCGCGGCCGCAGCGGCGCGCCTCCGCGCTGGCGGCCGCGCGCGCCGCCGCCGCCGCGCTCGCTGATGCCGCACACGCCCTGCGCCAAGTGAGCACTCCTTCTTGTCAATCGAGGAGGAGCTTCATCCAGGACGAGGCGGCGTCGCGGCCGCAGCGGCGCGCCTCCGCGCTGGCGGCCGCGCGCGCCGCCGCCGCCGCGCTCGCTGATGCCGCACACGCCCTGCGCCAAGTGAGCACTCCTTCTTGTCAATCGAGGAGGAGCTTCATCCAGGACGAGGCGGCGTCGAGGCCGCAGCGGCGCGCCTCCGCGCTGGCGGCCGCGCGCGCCGCCGCCGCCGCGCTCGCTGATGCCGCACACGCCCTGCGCCAAGTGAGCACTCCTTCTTTCTATCGAGGGAGCTTCATCCAGGACGAGGCGGCGTCGAGGCCGCAGCGGCGCGCCCGCGCTGGCGGCCGCGCGCGCCGCCGCCGCCGCGCTCGCTGATGCCGCACACGCCCTGCGCCAAGTGAGCACTCCTTCTTTCTATCGAGGAGGAGCTTCATCCAGGACGAGCGGCGTCGAGGCCGCAGCGGCGCGCCTCCGCGCTGGCGGCCGCGCGCGCCGCCGCCGCCGCGCTCGCTGATGCCGCACACGCCCTGCGCCAAGTGAGCACTCCTTCTTGTCAATCGAGGAGGAGCTTCATCCAGGACGAGGCGGCGTCGCGGCCGCAGCGGCGCGCCTCCGCGCTGGCGGCCGCGCGCGCGCGCCGCCGCCGCCGCGCTCGCTGATGCCGCGCACGCCCTGCCCAAGTGAGCACTCCTTCTTTTCTATCGAGGAGGAGCTTCATCCAGGACGAGGCGGCGTCGCGGCCGCAGCGGCGCGCCTTCCGCGCTGGCGGCCGCGCGCGCCGCCGCCGCCGCGCTCGCCTGATGCCGGCGCGCACGCCCTGCGCCAAGTGAGCACTCCTTCTTTTCTATCGAGGAGGAGCTTCATCCAGGACGAGGCGGCGTCGCGGCCGCAGCGGCGCGCCTCCGCGCTGGCGGCCGTGCGCGCCGCCGCCGCCGCGCTCGCTGATGCCGCGCACGCCCTGCGCCAAGTGAGCACTCCTTCTTTTCTATCGAGGAGGAGCTTCATCCAGGCGAGGCGAGGGTCGGCGTCGCGGCCGCAGCGGCGCGCCTCCGCGCTGGCGGCCGCGCGCGCCGCCGCCGCCGCGCTCGCTGATGCCGCACACGCCCTGCGCCAAGTGAGCACTCCTTCTTTTCAATCGAGGAGGAGCTTCATCCAGGACGAGGCGGCGTCGCGGCCGCAGCGCGGCGCGCCTCCGCGCTGGCGGCGCGCGCGCCGCCGCCGCCGCGCTCGCTGATGCCGCGCACGCCCTGCGCCAAGTGAGCACTCCTTCTTTTCTATCGAGGAGGAGCTTCATCCAGGACGAGGCGCGTCGCGGCCGCAGCGGCGCGCCTCCGCGCTGGCGGCCGCGCGCGCGCCGCCGCCGCGCTCGCTGATGCCGCGCACGCCCTGCGCCAAGTGAGCACTCCTTCTTTTCTATCGAGGAGGAGCTTCATCCAGGACGATGGCGGCGTCGCGGCCGCAGCGGCGCGCCTCCGCGCTGGCGCCGCCGCGCGCCGCCGCCGCCGCGCTCGCTGATATGCCGCGCGACGCCCTGCGCCAAGTGAGCACTCCTTCTTTTCTATCGAGGAGGAGCTTCATCCAGGACGAGGCGGCGTCGCGGCCGCAGCGGCGCGCCTCCGCGCTGGCGGCCGCGCGCGCCGCCGCCCGCCGCGCTCGCTGATGCCGCGCACACGCCCTGCGCCAAGTGAGCACTCCTTCTTTTCTATCGAGGAGGAGCTTCCATCCAGGACGAGGCGGCGTCGCGGCCGCAGCGGCGCGCCTCCGCGCTGGCGGCCGCGCCGCCGCCGCCGCCGCGCTCGCTGATGCCGCACACGCCCTGCGCTAAGTGAGCACTCCTTCTTGTCAATCGAGGAGGAGCTTCATCCAGGACGAGGCGGCGTCGCGTCGGGCCGCAGCGGCGCGCCTCCGCGCTGGCGCCCGCCGCGCGCCGCCGCCGCCGCGCTCGCTGATGCCGCACACGCCCTGCGCTCTAAGTGAGCACTCCTTCTTGTCAATCGAGGAGGAGCTTCATCCAGGACGAGGCGGCGTCGCGGCCGCAGCGGCGCGCCTCCGCGCTGGCGGCCGCGCGCGCCGCCGCCGCCGCGCTCGCTGATGCCGCACACGCCCTGCGCCAAGTGAGCACTCCTTCTTTTCTATCGAGGAGGAGCTTCATCCAGGACGAGGCGGCGTCGCGGCCGCAGCGGCGCGCCTCCGCGCTGGCGGCCGCGCGCGCCGCCGCCGCCGCGCTCGCTGATGCCGCACACGCCCTGCGCCAAGTGAGCACTCCTTCTTGTCAATCGAGGAGGAGCTTCATCCAGGACGAGGCGGCGTCGCGGCCGCAGCGGCGCGCCTCCGCGCTGGCGGCCGCGCGCGCCGCCGCCGCCGCGCTCGCTGATGCCGCACACGCCCTGCGCCAAGTGAGCACTCCTTCTTGTCAATCGAGGAGGAGCTTCATCCAGGACGAGGCGGCGTCGCGGCCGCAGCGGCGCGCCTCCGCGCTGGCGGCCGCGCGGCCGCCGGCCGCCGCCGCTCGCTGATGCCGCGCACGCCCTGCGCCAAGTGAGCACTCCTTCTTTTCTATCGAGGAGGAGCTTCATCCAGGACGAGGCGGCCGTCGCGCCCGCAGCGGCGCGCCTCCGCGCTGGCGGCCGCGCGCGGCGCCGCCGCCGCCGCGCTCGCTGATGCCGGCGCACGCCCCTTGCGCCAAGTGAGCACTCCTTCTTTTCTATCGAGGAGGAGCTTCATCCAGGACGAGGCGGCGTCGCGGCCGCAGCGGCGCGCCTCCGCGCTGGCGGCGCGCGCGCCGCCGCCGCCGCGCTCGCTGATGCCGCGCACGCCCTGCGCCAAGTGAGCACTCCTCTTTCTATCGAGGAGGAGCTTCATCCAGGACGAGGCGGCGTCGCGGCCGCAGCGGCGCGCCTCCGCGCTGGCGGCCGCGCGCGCCGCCGCCGCCGCGCTCGCTGATGCCGCACACGCCCTGCGCCAAGTGAGCACTCCTTCTTGTCAATCGAGGAGGAGCTTCATCCAGGACGAGGCGGCGTCGCGGCCGCAGCGGCGCGCCTCCGCGCTGGCGGCCGCGCGCGCCGCCGCCGCCGCGCTCGCTGATGCCGCACACGCCCTGCGCCAAGTGAGCACTCCTTCTTGTCAATCGAGGAGGAGCTTCATCCAGGACGAGGCGGCGTCGCGGCCGCAGCGGCGCGCCTCCGCGCTGGCGGCCGCGCGCGCCGCCGCCGCCGCGCTCGCTGATGCCGCACACGCCCTGCGCCAAGTGAGCACTCCTTCTTGTCAATCGAGGAGGAGCTTCATCCAGGACGAGGCGGCGTCGCGGCCGCAGCGGCGCGCCTCCGCGCTGGCGGCCGCGCGCGCCGCCGCCGCCGCGCTCGCTGATGCCGCACACGTCCTGCGCCAAGTGAGCACTCCTTCTTTTCATTCCCTCTCAGGATAGAGGGGCTGACAATCCTCGCGAGGAGCACGACACGTGCCCAGGATACCACCGCAACCGCAAATGTGTGTGTGTGTGTCATATATCACCATATCTTAATGACTCAGGTATATTAAACTTAAACTCACGGAGACTGGTACATATGGGATGCTTGGTTCATGATATTTTAATGAACCAACAACCCGAATATTTGTATGCTAAACTCAGCCTACCTGCAAAATATGGGTATTCGAGAAGACCAACTAGATTTCTACTGTCATATCAGCAGCATAAGACTGCGGCGTTTAGGGGAAGTTTTCGCTATCAGGCAACCAAATGTTGGAACAACATCCCACCTCCCATACGGCAACTGAAGTGTAAATCTACGCGTTTAAAAAAAAATAAAAAAACATGTGTTACAAAAACAAAGAACTGGTTTGCCTGATAGATATACTGACTCTCCATTTGTATGCTGATGGTTAATTGGGAAATATGTATCTGTATGTGTATATTGTATATGTATATGTATGTATGTGTGTATATATAATATATTAATATTATCTGTCTACATTCACGTATTGCGCTTTATTTATTAATTAAATATGTATGCTTAGGTTTGTCTGTTTCTCTCTGTGTGTCTGCTGTTTGGTTTACTTACCCTCTCAAAGGGTTTCGGCAGAATATCAGCGCTTCGCGCTATGTGAAGCACAACGCTGAGCCGAGACCTGTTTGCTACTAGGGCACAATGTCACCTACGGATTTTTAATAATGTTCTGGTTTATATTTTGTGTCAAGGTTGCAAATAAAGTTATGTCTATGTCTATGTCTAAATGTCACGGTGATCCCGGACACATTTCGTGCTCCTTGTGATGGATTCTCGGCCTTACTCTCCTGAGGAAAAAAAAATTGTTTGTCTGTAGAACTCCGTCTACTGCCGATATTTGAACGTGACAACGTCTAATTACATGGTAATTTTTTCTGGGTGCAATGAAATTATCCTACTACTATTATAAAGGCGAAAGTTTGTAAGTATGGATGTTTGTTACTCTTTCACGTAAAAACTACTGAATGGATTTGAATGAAACTTTACCACAATATAGCTTATACATCAGAATAACACGTAGGCTACAATTTTTGAGGTTTTAGGAACCTGAAGTCCACGCGAACGAAGTCGCGGGCAAAAACTTTTTTTTTTTATACTACAACGGTAGCAAAAAGGCTTACGGCCTGCCTGATGGTAAGCAGTCACCGTCGCCTATGGACGCTTGCAACACTAGGGGCATCACAAACGCTTTGCCGACCTTTTTAAAAACCTATTTACTCCCTTTTTGAAAACCCCATACTGTAATCCCCGGGAAAGCCTCAGCAGGGAGCTCGTTCCACAATCGGTAGTGCGCGGAAGGAAATTACGTTGAAACCGCACTGTGCGTGACCATTTAGGCTCCAGCATGTGAGAATGAACACCCTGCCGATGGCGAGCGGTGCGATGGTAGAATGTGGCCGTGGGCATCATGTCGAACAATTCTTTGGAACACAACCCGTTGTATAAGCGATAGAAAACACACAAAGAGGCACAGTCTCTTCTCAGACTTAAGGGCTCAATACCGCATGTGAGTATGGGATCGTCAACGATACGCTCAGCGCGTCTTTGGACCGAATCAAAAGGATCAAGTTGGTATCGAGGTGCTCCCGCCCACAGGTGACAGCAGTACTCCATATGGGGCCTGACTTGCGATTTGTATAATAGCAGTCGTTGCCTCGGAAGGAAGTACCGCTTAGCTCTGTTAAGCACACCTAGTTTTTAGAAGCCAACTTGACCTTGTCATCTAAGTGACTTCGGAATTGAACGTCACTGGAGATGTTGACACCGAGGATCCCAATACTCTTCGAGATGTTCAAGGTTGTGTTCTGGAATTGTGGGGCTACAGTGAATGGGGCTTTTTTAGCGGTGAACGCACAAACTTGTGTCTTAGAGGGGTTAAATCGGACTAAATTATCCCGCCCCCAATCGGAGACTCTGGTTAGTGTACTCTCGATTTCAGACACAAGTTGTTCACGACTTTCCTCCACATTGGAATGAGGGGTATTTGCACGGCCCGTGTAAACAGCATCTCCAGTGCTGTCGTCCGCATAGCAATGGATGCCGCCAAGCGACAGCATATCATTGATATGCAGCAGAAACAGTGTTGGAGATAGCACAGAGCCTTGTGGGACGCCAGCATTTATTATCCGAGTTTCAGAGTAGCTGCCGTCAACTACGGCTCTAATGCTCCTCCTAATGTAGTTTAAAATAAAGTAATGTATAACATTTATATTTTTATTTAATAGTTTGTTTAAATTTTCTGCTTCTGCAGTTATACATAAATTAATTATTATGAGTAACGTGCACTTGCACACTAAATACAATAAGCATATGATTGCACATACATATGAACATACATTCATTCATCTTCATACAGAAGTTTATAGTTACAATAAAATTAAGCGTGGACTCCGTGTGGCGTCAGATTCGGCCGTTACGGTGTTTTCGAGAATGACTCCACGCCGTACCAATTTAATAGACGTTGTCACGTCAAAACATTACTCATAAATATTACAACATAGATTACATGTGTCCAGAAGAGCTGTCTATTTCATTACTGAAACTTTCAGTAGATCAGCGAGAAGTGGGGGGCAATCGCACTAACAAATCTCAGCTGAAACGAAACCAAATCGTTCCACTCAACCAATCCGAGAGCTAGAATATCACGTCATTGAACAGATGACGTGATATTGTGGCGTTCGGATTGGTTAAGCCGAACGGTTCGGCTGCGTTTCGCTTGCGATTTATTAGTGCGATCGCCCCTCAGAAGTGTTTTTTTCAGTCATACACAGGTCCGCGTCTATCTCCAGCTGACGTGCAACAGCTTGAAAGAGCAGCGGCTGAGAAGATGGACAAACTGAACGCTGCCGTGGCGTTGTATCTGACTGCATATGGTGGTAAGTTAAAAAATAGTTTCTAACCAAACTTTTCGTTTTTTTGAGGCGGAGGAAATGCCTAATCCGGGAGAGATGTTAGTCCCCTATCTCTCCTCCAGGGGATAAAAGGTGGGGAAGTGTGGGACTCGCACCCACTAAAAACTCCGCTGTGTTCCATCTCACTTCGTCGAAGATCGCGGGGACTACCGATTGGTATTACTTCTCCGCGACTCAGGCAATCCTGATTCTTGAGGGCCCCGTCTCTCTCTCTATGAAGGAAGACGAACACTTGGCGCACGCCTCTTTAAGCCGTTAGTACAGACCAGGGGTCACCAATTAAAAATGAAACGACATTCGCAGCCACACATTTAATAAAAAAAATTGAACAAAGGTAATCACGGAAATTATAAATGGAATTATTTTCATATCAATGAGAAAAGTGACATTTTTTATTGTTCATTATCTGTGTGAAGTTTGGAGTGGAATTGGTGCAAACTGTTGACATTAAATCCTGAAGATGTTCAACAGTTAGTCGAGATCGAAATCTATTCTTAACGAAGTTCATCTTCGAAAATGCTGCTTCGCATGTATATGTTGACACAAACTAAGTGAGAAGTTTCAAACCAAATTTTTGCATATTATTACCACACACAAATTTTATCCAGAACTCTTCACTGGAAGCTTCAGCATGTTTGTGTTTTAAATCTGTTTTACTAATCAATACTACTGAACAACACTAAAAAATACTACGGGGTATATATTTTTTCGGTCCTCATACTATGGGTCGTCGGTCTGCGGTCCGCCATTTGGTGACCCCTGGTATAGAAAGTGGGTTCCCTAGCTACTGTCAGGGCTCGTTGTAATATTCCTCAGGAAGATAACTTCCAGAGGAAGGAATTATAAAGGAGTAATTATATTCGCCAAATCCCTCCTCAATAATGCGGAGGGATTTGGTGAATATAAGCCGCCCTTCTCCTCCCAGTCCTTCTCCAGCGGATATTGACTCGGCTGTCGCTTCACGAGCCCTTTTCGCTGCTTCCTTGGCTGCCATTATTTTTTCGCGCCCGCGGATACGGCGACCCGGGAGGGAACACGCCCCTCCCGTGGCTGGGGGGCGTTGTCGGTAGAGGAGATCGGGGGAGATATTGTAGCCTCCCCCGAGGGCTCCTCTGCATCGGCAGGGGAGGGGCGGCTGGGGTAAGTCGCTTAGCGTTCCCGGGGGCTCCCTACATGGCTGAGGAAGGCCATTGCTAGGGTTTTTAGTGGGTAGGCCTCCCCCTTCTGGGGGGGAGAGCCCCACATAACCGTCGGCTCGCCGCAGCAATATAAAGCATTTACCTCAGCGGTACAAAAAAAAAGGCTGAATTGTGGGTGTAGTTAGGAGTAAGGTGTTTTAATGGCAATGTTTTTATTGCAGATCCAACAAATATTGACTACTCAACAGCGGTGAATTCAATGAACACCATCAATGAGTTATTACCGGACTTAGCGAATGGTATGTATTGTCAGTTTCAAGATCGCCAACTCTGAGGTCTCAGGTTTGAATCCCAGTTTAGGCAGATTTTCCAATTATCATCATGTCATTGTTTTTATTAGATTTTCTGACCGATTTTTTTTTCTATGGTGAAAAATATCCTTATGTTCTTTTTAGAGTCTCAAACAATCCTTACATCAACCCATATATGCACCCCCGTTCAGGGTACATTTTTTACAAATTTTGAACGTGGTATAAATTTATACTTCGAGTTAAATTATAATATTAATCAAAAGCTCAAAAAATAAGAGTTGCACCTCTAGCTTTAGGAATTTGTTATACAAACTTTCATCAACTATTTGAATCTTTTATTTCGAATTAAAAGCCTTTCTCACGCTCTAGTCTAAACTATCTGCATCAAATTTCATTTAAATCAGTTCAGCAATGTCGCGAAATATTGTAATTCTAAACAATAAAATAGTAGATAAAATAGACAAATCTTAAATTTCTTGTTAGCAACACTTAACATTCTTATTGTCTATAGTAAAAGCCTTTTTGTACATGTTTTGGGATAGAGAAAGTCATTTTGTAACTTATTCATACTTACCGCACCACAAAGCCTACCCTTACTATATCAGGATTAGAAAAACGCATTGGTACATGACAAGATCGACTGCGAAACTCAGAATGTCTATTCGACGACTAGTGCCGAAACTATAGCTCCTCTGACGCTATGTTCGAAGATTAGTTATCAACAATTTGCCTATTATAAAACAATATGTCTGGAGGTCCACTCTCTGGTGGCCTCTTATTGTTGAAATTTGGGGCACGTTGTATATTATACTCTATTGAACAAAATAATAAATAATTACAATAAAAAATACTAACAGACACTTATATCTCAGAGAGATCTCTTCCAGCCAACCTATATGTTTAGTGGGATTTAAAAAACATATATATATCCTTTTAGCTTGTAAAACATATATATATATATATATATATATATATGTATATATATATAATATGATTGTGTAGCAGAAATATATTATTCCAGATATATGCGCCCTAAAAAGCATAGAAGATGAGAAGTCAGGAAATGAACTGTCAGACCAATTCCAAGAGTTACTTGACTCTTTGAGGAACGTTTGCGATTCTACTGATCCAGATGACCATCAGGTCCAGTATAATAAATAAGCATATTCGAGTAATAAATATCAATCACGTTAGTCCCAGTTTTGGCGCCAATTTATTTTGGCGCCCATCGTGGGCTCAATCGCATGTTTGAATAAAAGCGAATTTTTTCGGTTGCAGAAAATGCAAAATGCTGCCAGTGCTTTTGGTGATAAGTCCAATAAATTAATGTTTACGTTCAAACGTGGAAATCGTGGTGAGAAGCCGAACGAGGTATGTTTCTGTTTTTGCATTTTGTTACTGCTATTCAAGCTATTACGGCGAGCGGATTTGGTCTTGCTTGTGGGATCACGCAATATACTAGAGTAGAAAAGCTATCTTTTAAAATCACAAAATCGTGTATTGACCATATTTTTGTGAGATCCAGCAAGCAAGAACTGTATTCCGCGGCACTTGGCACCGTACTAGCCGACCATCGAATGATTGTACTGTCATGTATCGCCCCGTTGTCACAAGTACAGGTAGCACCTAAAGTGTTAACAAAAATCAATGACAAAAAACTATATTACAATTTAGAAAAGGTTGATTGGGCTGGCTTGGGAGTTAAACTGTCCCCTAAAGATATACGAGTGCCTACAAAAGAATTTTGAAAACTGTTATGAAGCATCAAGATGTAAGATTTCCACGGAAAAAGAATACAGGTGTAGGAAGCCTTGGGTTAATGAACATATTAACAATTTATGCACCAAGCGAGATAGAATGTTTTTGAAATGGCTGAAAGATCCCAGCGACAAGATGGTGGCATTAGAATATAAAAAAATGCGTAATAAAGTAAATAAAATCGTTAATAGAACTAGAAATAACTATTTTAAGCATTGCATACATGAATGTAAGGGTAATATGAGAAAATTATGGAAGTTACTGAACTCTATGATAGGTAGAATATCTAAATCGGTCGATGAATTGCTTGCAAAAGCGTTTCAAAAGAATTCAATATCTGCTAAGCAAGTTGCGAACAATTTCGCAGAGACTTTTCAACAGAACATTAAAAATATTTTGCCAAACTGTAGTCAACATTTATTAGATCCAAGTTCTTACAAAAACCAGCTGAGGTATCTATTCGCTACCAACCTGCCACAGTAGAAAAGATTAGTAAAATTATAAAATCGTGCAATATTAAAAAGTCCACTGGTATTGATGGTATTAGACCCATAGATATAGTACGTCTCTCAAAAAAGATAGTGTGTGCATTGGTTAGATTAATCAATAGTAGTGTCAAACTAGGAAGGTACCCTGATCATCTTAAGAAAAGTGTGATCCGCCCTATACACAAACAAGGTGGTTACGACGATTATGACAATTACAGACCTGTTTCATTATTATCGATAATAGACAAAATTAGCGAAAAACATATTGGAAATCAAATTCAAGAATTCTATCAATTAAATGGTATATTGAGTATTAACCAGTTTGGATTCCAACCCAAAAAAAGCACTACATTACTTCTATCCAATTTTACGGACGCCATAAATAACTACTTAAACGAAAGAAAGCACGTACTCATTGCTTTCATAGATTATAGCAAGGCGTTCGACACGCTTCACCATAAAATATTGTTGGAAAAACTGGAATTGACGGGGATTAGAGGGCCTTTACACAACTGGAGTGCTGATTACCTTAATAACCGCACGTTCCAAGTCAAAGTTGCTGACACTTACAGTGACAGTAAAACAATTGATGAGGGCACAGCCCAAGGATCGGTGCTTGGTCCTTTGCACTATTTAGCGTATGTCAATGATATAAACAACTTAATCAAAAAATGCTTAGTTTACCAGTTTGCGGATGACACATGCTTAATAGCAGCGGATCGTGATATTAGAGTAGCACAAAATAACCTCCAGGACGATGTATCATTGCTGAATGAATGGTCCCATGACATGGGACTTGTTCTTAATGGACAAAAAACTAAGCTGTTGCACATTCGTTCAAGTCATAATCACACAAACTATAATACCTCAATAGTAATCCATAAGCACGAATGTATGCACAAAATAACAACAACCTGCCAGTGTCCTTCTGTAGACCTGGTAGAACAGCAAAAATATTTAGGTCTAATTATTGACAATCGACTCAACTGGGGACCTCATGTAGACTCCGTATGTCAAAAATTGCGTGCTTTACTGTCAAAATTTGTCATAATTAAGAAAAAAATGCCATATCACACACTTATGATGTTGTACAAAACCTTGGTTGATCCTATTGTTGCATATGGACTTTCCAGTTATGGCCGAACATTCAAAACGTACCTAAATAAAATTTATGACCTACAGTTACGCTTTCTAAAAGTAATAGTACATAGGAAAATAAAAGAAAAATACAGGGACAACTATAATGAGCTCTTTAAATATTGCAAAGTTATGTCCATCTACGATAAAATAAAGTATACGATTCTTAGTGAACAACTGCACAAGGTACCGTATTTACCGAGAGTCAGTCATAGAAAACAAACGAGGCAGGTCAAAGGCAAAAAACTCTTCAGGATGGGCTCAACCAACTTCTATGGAGAAGAAGGCTATCTTGTATTCTTCCATCAATAATTAATAATTTGCCAAAAGAAGTGCAACAAATTTTGGAAGATGACAACGCTAAACTGAAACTAAAATACTATTTTACATCACGAGAATAGGGTAGACGACTACAACTGATTATGGCCGTTTTTATACCATAATTATCTGATTTGAGCAATTTATATCTAATGAAAGTATGTCAATATATAAATTTCAGTTTAATTATTAATTTATATTGTTTTTAGATTTCTAAAAATGAGCAATTATTATTTACGTAATTCTAATAAAACGAACACATTTCTAGCATTCTCACATTAAATGTAACATTTTTTTATATAGAAAGTATACCTATAAACGTACAAATAACAAAGTTATTTTAAAATTTGTTTATACGCTCATACAAATTAGGCGAGTTTACTTAGTTATGACGTCACAATTGCAGTGTTTTTAGTATGGAGCGTTTTTGAGCGACCCGCGACAGCGCCGCAAACATGGCGATGTATCTTCAAAAGTAATAGGTGCAGGTGTACTGTTGCTTCTACAATATTTCTCACTTAAAAGAGTACTCTTATTATATATAGAATTTAAAAAATTGTCGTCTACCCAATTACCAGCAAAATATTCATCGGGATAAATAAATATAAATAGTTTATAACATATTTTGTGTGCACCTGTACAAAGGCCCTGAGTCATGCACTCACTCAACGAGCTACGCACCGCAAGGCGCGCGTGTATTAGTTTGTTTTTTGCGTAGTGTGTGGGTATGTTGTAATTAATATGTACTGTTTTGTAATTTATATATTTTTTTAAGACGAATGAGTAGTGACTAGTCAAATCCGATTGGGTTTTAGTCACTTAAAATCAATGTAAGTTGTGTTTTTTTGTTTAATAAATAAAATAAAATAAAAAAAAATAAGGTTTTCTTGTCTTTCTAGATCAATGTTATTACGATCAATTGTTTATTTATTGTATATTTATGGACTGTAAGATAGGACCCACCTAAGGGAGAATATTTTCGACAAAACTGTTTGAATATGTATACGTACTTGCAATAATATTTTTTGATTTGATCACATTTCTTATTATATTGATTTTATTGTGCTTTGATCTTTATTGAAGTATATGTATTGCACTACGAAATCAGCCGTTATTACAAACGACATAAGACCCCCATTTTTTTATTTTGCTAGGTGATAGCATTAGCTAAGAACGCAGGCGAAAAAGCGAGCGCTTTACTGTCCAAGGCGGACGAGCTTATCCCCCAAGCGAGTCAAGACGAGGCTGATAAGCTGCACCACATGTGTGAACGAACCGCCATGGCCGCCAGAGATCTCATCATCTGTGCTCAAGTAAATTCTTATTATTATCAGTAACTCTGTGATTTTGCGGGTCGGGATCGGGGAGGCCAGTACAATATAATATCCTTACCAAATATTGTCAAGGATATCTTTAAGGGAGCTTGCGCTATCCAAGCACTTCAACCTGCATTAAGTGAGTTGAGCTTTGATTACTTCCTCTTTATCCTTTACCAGGGTCTACACTTACATAGTTTTGCTGCAAACCAGTGCTGTTATATTTGTTTTAAAGTGTGGTTTTTGTGGTGGTTGCAGATATATCATAGAAAATATCAAGATAATAATCTACATAACATTAAATGTAGATTATTATCCTGATATTCTCGTACGAATGACTTTTAAAATTAACCCATAGTTTTTAAAAGTCATTTGTTTTCTTAGTTTTTCTGCGCCCGGCAGGGTCCATAATTACATATTTTATTTGTAATATGAAAGAATACCATCGCAGAAAATAAATGAACTGAAATGAGTGTGGTGTCGGTAAGGACTGTGTTTCCGTCAGTTGGCGGGGCCGTCGCTGCACGAGGCGCACTGCCGCAGCGCGCTGGCCGCGGCCGCCGAGCAGCTGGAGGGCGCGGCGCAGCAGCTGGCGCGCGCCGGCGCCGCGCTGCGGGACCCCGCCGCCGCGCTGGCCGCCGCGCTGCGCCAGCTGCGGCAGGCCGCCCCCGCCGGTAACTATGCCCGCCCGCCAGCTGCGGGACCCCGCCGCCGCGCTGGCCGCCGCGCTGCGCCAGCTGCGGCAGGCCGCCCCCGCCGGTAACTATGCCCGCCCGCCAGCTGCGGGACCCCGCCGCCGCGCTGGCCGCCGCGCTGCGCCAGCTGCGGCAGGCCGCCCCCGCCGGTAACTATGCCCGCCCGCCAGCTGCGGGACCCGCCCGCCGCCGCGCGCTCGCCGCGCTGCGGCAGCTGCCCCCGCCGGTAACTATGCCCGCCCGCCAGCTGCGGGCCCCGCCGCCGCGCTGGCCGCCGCGCTGCGCCAGCTGCGGCAGGCCGCCCCCGCCGGTAACTATGCCCGCCCCAGCTGCGGGACCCGCCGCCGCGCTGGCCGCCGCGCTGCGCCAGCTGCGGCAGGCCGCCCCCGCCGGTAACTATGCCCGCCCGCCAGCTGCGGGACCCCCCGCCGCGCTGGCCGCCGCGCTGCGCCAGCTGCGGCAGGCCGCCCCCGCCGGTAACTATGCCGCCCGCCAGGGCGTCCACCGCCGCCGCGCTGGCCGCCGCGCTGCGCCAGCTGCGCGGCGGCCGCCCCCGCCGGTAACTATGCCCGCCCGCCAGCTGCGGGACCCCGCCGCCGCGCTGGCCGCCGCGCTGCGCCAGCTGCGGCAGGCCGCCCCCGCCGGTAACTATGCCCGCCCGCCAGCTGCGGGACCCCGCCGCCGCGCTGGCCGCCGCGCTGCGCCAGCTGCGGCAGGCCGCCCCCGCCGGTAACTATGCCCGCCCGCCAGCTGCGGGCCCCCGCCGCCGCGCTGGCCGCCGCGCTGCGCCAGCTGCGGCAGGCCGCCCCCGCCGGTAACTATGCCCGCCCGCCAGCTGCGGGACCCCGCCGCCGCGCTGGCCGCCGCGCTGCGCAGCTGCGGCAGGCCGCCCCCGCCGGTAACTATGCCGCCCGCCAGCTGCGGGACCCCCGCCGCGCGCTGGCCGCCGCGCTGCGCCAGCTGCGGCAGGCCGCCCCCGCCGGTAACTATGCCGCCCGCCAGCTGCGGGACCCCGCCGCCGCGCTGGCCGCCGCGCTGCGCCAGCTGCGGCAGGCCGCCCCCGCCGGTAACTATGCCCGCCCGCCAGCTGCGGGACCCGCGCGCCGCGCTGGCCGCCGCGCTGCGCCAGCTGCGGCAGGCCGCCCCCGCCGGTAACTATGCCCGCCCGCAAGCTACGGGACCCCGCCGCCGCGCTGGCCGCCGCGCTGCGCCAGCTGCGGCAGGCCCGCGCGCCGGTAACTATGCCCGCCCGCCAGCTGCGGGACCCCGCCGCCGCGCTGGCCGCCGCGCTGCGCCAGCTGCGGCAGGCCGCCCCCGCCGGTAACTATGCCCGCCCGCCAGCTGCGGGACCCCGCCGCCGCGCTGGCCGCCGCGCTGCGCCAGCTGCGGCAGGCCGCCCCCGCCGGTAACTATGCCCGCCCGCCAGCTGCGGGACCCCGCCGCCGCGCTGGCCGCCGCGCTGCGCCAGCTGCGGCAGGCCGCCCCCGCCGGTAACTATGCCCGCCCGCCAGCTGCGGGACCCCGCCGCCGCGCTGGCCGCCGCGCTGCGCCAGCTGCGGCAGGCCGCCCCCGCCGGTAACTATGCCCGCCCGCCAGCTGCGGGACCTCGCCGCCGCGCTGGCCGCCGCGCTGCGCCAGCTGCGGCAGGCCGCCCCGCGCCGGTAACTATGCCCGCCCGCCAGCTGCGGGACCCCGCCGCCGCGCTGGCCGCCGCGCTGCGCCAGCTGCGGCAGGCCGCCCCCGCCGGTAACTATGCCCGCCCGCCAGCTGCGGGACCCCGCCGCCGCGCTGGCCGCCGCGCTGCGCCAGCTGCGGCAGGCCGCCCCCGCCGGTAACTATGCACGCCCGCCAGCTGCGGGACCCGCCGCCGCGCTGGCCGCCGCGCTGCGCCAGCTGCGGCAGGCCGCCCCCGCCGGTAACTATGCCGCCCGCCAGCTGCGGGACCCGCCGCCGCGCTGGCCGCCGCGCTGCGCCAGCTGCGGCAGGCCGCCCCGCCGGTAACTATGCCCGCCCGCCAGCTGCGGGACCCGCCGCCGCGCTGGCCGCCGCGCTGCGCCAGCTGCGGCAGGCCGCCCCCGCCGGTAACTATGCCCGCCCGCCAGCTGCGGGACCCCGCCGCCGCGCTGGCCGCCGCGCTGCGCCAGCTGCGGCAGGCCGCCCCCGCCGGTAACTATGCAGCGCCCGCCAGCTGCGGGACCCCGCCGCCGCGCTGGCCGCCGCGCTGCGCCAGCTGCGGCAGGCCGCCCCCGCCGGTAACTATGCCCGCCCGCCAGCTGCGGGACCCCGCCGCCGCGCTGGCCGCCGCGCTGCGCCAGCTGCGGCAGGCCGCCCCCGCCGGTAACTATGCCCGCCCGCCAGCTGCGGGACCCGCCGCCGCGCTGGCCGCCGCGCTGCGCCAGCTGCGGCAGGCCGCCCCCGCCGGTAACTATGCCCGCCCGCCAGCTGCGGGACCCCGCCGCCGCGCTGGCCGCCGCGCTGCGCCAGCTGCGGCAGGCCGCCCCCGCCGGTAACTATGCCCGCCCGCCAGCTGCGGGACCCCGCCGCCGCGCTGGCCGCCGCGCTGCGCCAGCTGCGGCAGGCCGCCCCCGCGCGGTAACTATGCCCGCCCGCCAGCTGCGGGACCCGCCGCCGCGCTGGCCGCCGCGCTGCGCCAGCTGCGGCAGTGCGGCAGGCCGCCCCCGCCGGTAACTATGCCCGCCCGCCAGCTGCGGGACCCGCCGCCGCGCTGGCCGCCGCGCTGCGCCAGCTGCGGCAGGCCGCCCCCGCCGGTAACTATGCCCGCCCGCCAGCTGCGGGACCCGCCGCCGCGCTGGCCGCCGCGCTGCGCCAGCTGCGGCAGTGCGGCAGGCGCCCCCGCCGGTAACTATGCCCGCCCGCCAGCTGCGGGACCCCGCCGCCGCGCTGGCCGCCGCGCTGCGCCAGCTGCGGCAGGCCGCCCCCGCCGGTAACTATGCCCGCCCGCCAGCTGCGGGACCCCGCCGCCGCGCTGGCCGCCGCGCTGCGCCAGCTGCGGCAGGCCGCCGCCCGCCGGTAACTATGCCCGCCCGCCAGCTGCGGGACCCCGCCGCCGCGCTGCCGCCGCGCTGCGCCAGCTGCGGCAGGCCGCCCCCGCCGGTAACTATGCCCGCCCGCCAGCTGCGGGACCGCGCCGCGCTGGCCGCCGCGCTGCGCCAGCTGCGGCAGGCCGCCCCGCCGGTAACTATGCCCGCCCGCCAGCTGCGGGACCCCGCCGCCGCGCTGGCCGCCGCGCTGCGCCAGCTGCGGCAGGCCGCCCCCGCCGGTAACTATGCCGCCCGCCAGCTGCGGGACCCCGCCGCCGCGCTGGCCGCCGCGCTGCGCCAGCTGCGGCAGGCCGCCCCCGCCGGTAACTATGCCGCCCGCCAGCTGCGGGACCCCGCCGCCGCGCTGGCCGCCGCGCTGCGCCAGCTGCGGCAGGCCGCCCCCGCCGGTAACTATGCCCGCCCGCCAGCTGCGGCAGGCCCCGCACCACGCCGCCCCCGCCGGTAACTGTACCCGCCCGCCAGCTGCGGCAGGCCCCGCACCACGCCGCCCCCGCCGGTAACTATGCCCGCCACAGCAGCAGGCTTATATAAAGCTTTCAATAAGCTTCAGTGTTCTAACGCAATTCGAAGTTGCAAGCAACCCAAGTTTGCAAAACATTGAAACGTTACTACCTGCTTGATGTAAACTTATTAAATTCCAATGTCATAACCTGCCGTGATCAAATTTATAATTATATTCTACATAAATATTGGGAAATATTTAAGTAGAAAAAAATATCAGTCATTTAAGATATGAAAAAGACTCTTTAATGTTCATAGATGCCGAAGGTGATACAGATGATGCAAAGGAAAGGAAGAGGTTGAAATTCATCACCACCACGTCTGGAGCGAAGAAGAAAATTGATGCAGCTAAAACCGAACTGGATAAGGTAAAACCGACTTAGCTCAGTAAAACCTTTATCTTCAATAACAAATAAAGCTCTATAACAGACTAATGTTGACAAAAATATTTTTTCATACAGCCAACAACAGAGACACTGCAGAAGGGCACAGAAGAGGAAGCACAGAATAGATTGGAGCAGAAGATAGCGCAGCTCAACGCTGCCCTGGCCGCGCTGGTAGCTGCCACTGCAGGTAATCAAATACTATGTTTTGATTAATGGATGATGACGCATTCAACTGATGAATGATGATGTGTGGAGTGGACAATAACTACGTCAGAACACTTGTGGTTGTGTTACCACCAACTGTAATACCAATTTAAACATTAGATTTCAAATTCAATTGAATGAATATTGATCGGTTAACACAATCTCGTTATTAGACTAGCTATGTTATTTGACAATCCAATATTTCAGATCGGGACAATCCAGATTATGCCACCGCTGATCTCGCTGTCAGCACGATCAGTCAGCTAATGCCTGAAATCGTGAGAGGTGAGTTGATAAGATATATACTTATTGCAGTTTCTCAAATGTTTACTTATGTCTTATGTAAAATCAATAGATTGTAAAATTTTTCACGTCCATTTATATTATTATGTTTAATTATGTGTAGACCACGTCGCTAAATTAGCTTAATTTTAATGACTCTATAGTTACATTGCCAAATACTTTGATTATGGTAAACTAGTTATCTGCCTGCGGTGCAGTGGATTGCAGTAGATCCGCGTGGATTGCGGGATTGGGTTTATAGAGGGTTTTAAGCTTTTGCCCACGGCTACATATGCGCCGAAGTCGATTTATGGTGTGAAAGTTTTATTGCGCTTCCCGTGGGACTATCCGTTTTTCCGAGATAAAAAATACTCAAAACCTTGCTCAAGAATCACTCTTATCTATTGAAAATCGCATGAAAATCTGTGCAGTAGTTTTTGAGCGAAGCCTTTATTGTGCATCCCGTGGGATCTGTCGTTTTTTGCAGGATAAAAGTACCCTATTACTTAATCCGGACTTTTATATTTACGTCTGCAAAATTTCAAAGCAATCGGTTCAGTAGTTACGGCGTGAAAGCGCAACAAACAAACAAACTCAGTTTCAATGAAACTATAGCTTTTATAGATATCCTGTGAATTTGTTTAAACTTGTAAAGGAAGTTGTGTTCAGACTATTTATCTGAGGGCAATTTGACTATGTAAAAATACAGGAGGTAAAAAATATCCCTTGCTGGTTCTTTCCAGTACAAGGTCTCCCGCCGTAGACTTGTGAACCAATGGCGTAGCATCTTTGTCGTGCAAAAGTGAATGTAAATATCTTATGTGAAGAATAAAGTTTGAAGGCAGCATTGAAATGCAACTAGAAAAAGAACAGTGGATTTTTAACGATCTTGTTATGATGCGCCTGTACACCCAGTTAGCACTCGATTTCATTTATTTATTGTACATTGAACTCTATCAGTTCGACGTAAAAGTTGATATTTATTTAAATAAATTGATAGTTTTGGACATCTCGATTTGCTGTTGTCTGTACTAGACTGATCATCTGTCTTTTTTAAAAATTCTTTTTACTAAAACTTCCATACTTAAGGACCCCCTTAAGACAGTTTATTCCCCTAGGGATCACGACTAATAATTTGAAAAAATACTCCTTTCTTTTGTCCTGTTTCCAATTTTATTCAGGGTCGACGTAACCTGTCTTCCTTTTCCACTCTCCCCTATATTTTGACACTTCCTTCTTCATCATATCAACAATCACACAGTCTATCCGTTGTTCGGTCCTCCTCTCCAGTCCTCCAGTCAGGGGAACATTCCTAGTAACTTGATCGTTTCCTCTTCTTATTACGTGACCATACCAGAAAAGTCTCCTTTCTCTCAACGCTTCAACAACAAGGTCTACTTTCAGACTTCCCCTGATATATTCATTCTTGACTCTATCCATCTTAACACACGCATTTCAGCAACATGCAATCTTTGTTCATCCATCCGCTTAAGTGGTGTTCCTCCTCCCCCAATTTGAAAAACACAGAATTGACTTGACTTGTGTGTTCCAGAGGGCAAGACACTTAGCAATACCAAGGACGAGGCGGATCGAGAACAGATGCTAGCCCAGCTCAGGGCTTTGTGTGACGCCACAAGTCTGGTCTGTGAGTCCTCGCATGCTGGAGATATGGGGGTGAGGCTTACTTACATCATGTACTAGTTTTTTTTACAGAATTACATATAAACGGACAACATATCGCAAACAGTTATATATTGTCATATTTTCTAAAATTGCTATACAATTTTATTATAAAAAATAATGATTGGTTTTTTTTCTGGAGATAGTGTTTAAATTTATCCGTTCAATTATACCTTGATAAATTGTTATTGCGTTAAATAGTGACTTGAAACTCGTCTGCGGTCACTCTGTGATACTATAATGTGCGTGCGTTGACGTGTGTCTTTTTGTCCACGGTTAGCGCTGTCACTCCCCTGCCAAAATATAGTTACTTTATCTAATAATTTTGGCTTGTGAGTTGTTTAATTCTTTAATGCAATGTCGGCGTCAGGCGCTGAGCAGTGCAGCGGCGCGCGCTGCCGGCCCCTGCGGCCAGCTGCAGTACGTGGTGCGGCCCCGCCCGCCGCCGCGGCACCAGGTCTGTGCCCTGCCCCCACAGCTGGCCAGCTGCAGCACGTGGTGCGGCCCCGCCCGCCGCCGCGGCACCAGGTCTGTGCCCTGCCCCCACAGCTGGCCAGCTGCAGCACGTGGTGCGGCCCCGCCCGCCGCCGCGGCACCAGGTCTGTGCCCTGCCCCCACAGCTGGCCAGCTGCAGTACGTGGTGCGGCCCCGCCCGCCGCCGCGGCACCAGGTCTGTGCCCTGCCCCACAGCTGGCCAGCTGCAGTACGTGGTGCGGCCCCGCCCGCCCCCGCGGCACCAGGTCTGTGCCCTGCCCCCACAGCTGGCCAGCTGCAGTACGTGGTGCGGCCCCGCCCGCCGCCGCGGCACCAGGTCTGTGCCCTGCCCCCACAGCTGGCCAGCTGCAGTACGTGGTGCGGCCCCGCCCGCCGCCGCGGCACCAGGTCTGTGCCCTGCCCCCACAGCTGGCCAGCTGCAGTACGTGGTGCGGCCCCGCCCGCCCCCGCGGCACCAGGTCTGTGCCCTGCCCCCACAGCTGGCCAGCTGCAGTACGTGGTGCGGCCCCGCCCGCCGCCGCGGCACCAGGTCTGTGCCCTGCCCCCACAGCTGGCCAGCTGCAGTACGTGGTGCGGCCCCGCCCGCCGCCGGCACCAGGTCTGTGCCCTGCCCCCACAGCTGGCCAGCTGCAGTACGTGGTGCGGCCCCGCCCGCCGCCGCGGCACCAGGTCTGTGCCCTGCCCCCACAGCTGGCCAGCTGCAGTACGTGGTGCGGCCCCGCCCGCCCCCGCGCACCAGGTCTGTGCCCTGCCCCCACAGCTGGCCAGCTGCAGTACGTGGTGCGGCCCCGCCCGCCGCCGCGGCACCAGGTCTGTGCCCTGCCCCCACAGCTGGCCAGCTGCAGTACGTGGTGCGGCCCCGCCCGCCGCGCGCGGCACCAGGTCTGTGCCCTGCCCCCACAGCTGGCCAGCTGCAGTACGTGGTGCGGCCCCGCCCGCCCCCGCGGCACCAGGTCTGTGCCCTGCCCCCACAGCTGGCCAGCTGCAGTACGTGGTGCGGCCCCGCCCGCCGCCGCGGCACCAGGTCTGTGCCCTGCCCCCACAGCTGGCCAGCTGCAGTACGTGGTGCGGCCCCGCCCGCCGCCGCGGCACCAGGTCTGTGCCCTGCCCCCACAGCTGGCCAGCTGCAGTACGTGGTGCGGCCCCGCCCGCCGCCGCGGCACCAGGTCTGTGCCCTGCCCCCACAGCTGGCCAGCTGCAGTACGTGGTGCGGCCCCGCCCGCCGCCGCGGCACCAGGTCTGTGCCCTGCCCCCACAGCTGGCCAGCTGCAGTACGTGGTGCGGCCCCCCGCCCGCCGCCGCGCACCAGGTCTGTGCCCTGCCCCCACAGCTGGCCAGCTGCAGTACGTGGTGCGGCCCCGCCCGCCGCCGCGGCACCAGGTCTGTGCCCTGCCCCCACAGCTGGCCAGCTGCAGTACGTGGTGCGGCCCCGCCCGCCGCCGCGGCACCAGGTCTGTGCCCTGCCCCCACAGCTGGCCAGCTGCAGTACGTGGTGCGGCCCCGCCCGCCGCCGCGGCACCAGGTCTGTGCCCTGCCCCCACAGCTGGCCAGCTGCAGTACGTGGTGCGGCCCCGCCCGCCGCCGCGGCACCAGGTCTGTGCCCTGCCCCCACAGCTGGCCAGCTGCAGTACGTGGTGCGGCCCCGCCCGCCCCGCGGCACCAGGTCTGTGCCCTGCCCCCACAGCTGGCCAGCTGCAGTACGTGGTGCGGCCCCGCCGCCGCCGCGGCACCAGGTCTGTGCCCTGCCCCCACAGCTGGCCAGCTGCAGTACGTGGTGCGGCCCCGCCCGCCGCCGCGGCACCAGGTCTGTGCCTGCCCCCACAGCTGGCCAGCTGCAGTACGTGGTGCGGCCCCGCCCGCCCCCGCGGCACCAGGTCTGTGCCCTGCCCCACAGCTGGCCAGCTGCAGTACGTGGTGCGGCCCGCCCGCCCCCGCGGCACCAGGTCTGTGCCCTGCCCCCACAGCTGGCCAGCTGCAGTACGTGGTGCGGCCCCGCCCGCCCCCGCGGCACCAGGTCTGTGCCCTGCCCCCACAGCTGGCCAGCTGCAGTACGTGGTGCGGCCCCGCCCGCCGCCGCGGCACCAGTATATGTATTGAAATGACATTTCATTAATTTGAATTTGCCGCGCTTCGCTCTAGTTCGCGTATTGATAGGTTGTCTGTGGAAGCTATTAAAACAATAAAGAAGCTTGTAGTCTTCTAGAGAGATAAATTAATCTTAAAATTTACAATTAAGCAGACGATATTAGTGAATATATCTTATATATCATATAAAGATTGCCATATATAACTTAACATATATAGCCTTTTAATATCTATAGATCACATAAACTCCTACTTACACATAACGTGTCGACAGATTGTAGACACAGCAACTGCGGCGAGTCGTAAGGCGTCGGAGCTACTGATGGGGGTTAAGCAGCTCGCCCAGCAAGTGGGCGGCCACGCGGGGGCCGAGCTGGACACTGCGGCCGTCAAGGTCGCGGACTTAGCCACGGCTTTGCTCACCGCTGCCCAGGTGAGAGGAACACTCAATTGTATTAATTACCTTACAATGGAGTCATGTCTCCTATTTGTGTTTAAGAACTAATATATTGAATTATAGAACTGTCTTTATTATAATAACGCCGACGGCGTCTCGATCGCTGTCGCAGACACATCTCTACATCCTTAGCTGTTCACACCAATGTTGCTCCCAATGGAGGGCCCATTTAGTGAGCAGCGGAGTCACCACCTGCCATATTTACATCACTTAGGAGACTTTGAGAAATCGGTGACCGAAGTCTCTTCCATAGTTCAGTTCTCATTACCACCAAAATGGAAACGCTATAGTTGACAAACGTTTTGACCAGTAATGATAATAGTTTCTGTGCATCTAACTGGGTGTAGTCTTTGGCTGCATTTCTCATGGCGCAGATAGAGATCAGACCCAGTTGGGTACACACACTTTCATTAAATTTCGCTTAAATGTCCTCTACCCGTTAGATCTGTATCCCCCTTATCGGACCGTGTCGAAAGACGAAAGTCTATACCCAGTTACATGCCCATTCTTTTTCTTAAAATATCATCAAATATATTAATATTAAAATATCAGACATCCTCAGAACTTCAGTGTTACTGGCTTTTCTCGTAGCTAACAAGCCTGAGCATAGAGGAGCCACGATGCCAGGCCTCTCTCTTGGCCTCGGTGGACGCGCTGTCTGCGGCCACCCATCTCTTGTCCAGCACTTGGCGACCCCTCGCTTCAGAGCCGCAATATAGAGGGAAAACAGATGAGCTGAATACCCTGCAGCGTCAGCTGGAGCAGGAACTCGACCTGCTGAGAGATATTTGTCGGGATGCTGGAGCAAGTGGAACTGGTAACTAGAAAAAATATTAAATTTCAGGTCCATGTGACATTCCATGAAATTTTTGTATGATAATTCCTTCTATGAAAAATCCTTCAGTGTTGCTATAACTTGCGAGTTCTTAGTTGAAAGTATGGCAAGTCATGAGTCAAGGTTGTGTTGCCAGGTTCGGACGCTGGCACAGAAGGGAGGGAGAAGGACAGGCTTAAGTTTATCACCACCATATCCCACGTCAAGAAGACCATCGACGCAGCGGAAACTGAACTGGACAAGGTATGTCCTATGGACTTCTTTAACATGTTAATATTCTCCTTCATTCACATCCACCTCATCTTAAGATCACAAAATAATAAATCTATTAAATTATTAAATGAAATTAGATTTAATACTTGTATTTAAACACAATATCGCTCATCCAAAAGAATATTGACATAATTACGTTTTTTGCGATTTTTCAGGAGAGCGTTTTAAAAGTTTGACATCGAAAATATTGTGTATTTCCAATCATTCTTTCGATATATTTTAATAGTTATGTTGTATTACTTTATTAACAATAATATTACATAAAAAGTTTGCGAGAAACCTCAAGATAATTATTAAAAAATACCAAATGAAACAAACCGGACGTACATTTATGACATTTTGTAATTTAAATATTACAATTATGACATTATACCACGTTTGGATATGGGAATAAATCATGAATTTAAACTACATAATTCTTAATTTGTTTTATTTTTATAATACATTTTATGAACTTCAAAAGCTTAACTAATTTGTTTTTTAAATCTTAACATAAGAAAACAAAAAAAAAACTGTTATTAAACAATTTTAAGTAAATAATAAACGACAGTGACTCTCTCTGTCGGAAACTAATGGAAGAAAAATTCTGTCGTTTTTACCACAGATAAAACGTGCAAACGCGAAGTTATGGTATCAAAAACTCATTTTCGACTTTTTGGTAATTATGTCAATATTCTTTTGGATGAGCGATATATTTACTTAAATTTATAAGATTTCATACATTTAAATTAAAAATATGCTGTTAAAATATGTTAAGGGAAGGGAAGCGTATCCTAGATGCAGGTGATAATAAATAAAATTCGACTTAATATGCACGAAGTGGTATATTCCTCTAAAAACATAGCTATAGCTTTTTCTTTCATCCTAGCCGGTACGGTCGGCCAAGAAAGTGGTCTACTAGTTTTGTCAAAATTTCATATGTGAGTAAAATAGCGATAAGGTTGAACTCCTGTACTTATTACCTTTTTAAGATTATGCAGAGTGATGACATTTAAACCTAAAATAATCTGACAGCTATTAATCTGTCAATTTTGTCAGAATATTTTTGCACGGGAAAATCAACTCTGTTACTTTATAGCGCGCGAATGATTTTCAACCTTAGGGTGGTAGACCACTTTCTTGGCCGACCGTACCAATAAATAATGAGCACAGCCGTTGCATTACGAAATACTTGACGACTATTCGTAATAATAATCGCGAAATTGATTATGATCTAAGAGATGTTTATCGATTTAAAACGTGGCGATCTCAAGATGGCGTAACCACACCCGTTCACTCGACACGTCCGATGCGTTTAGGAAATGTGACAATAATGTCTCCATCTTTCGCAACATCTATCCAATGCCTCACTACATAAAATGTCAATGTCAATGTCAAACTAGTTATAGCCTATTGTCCTGTCCAATTACTGTACCCATCCTATATTTAAATCTCCTTTTAATATTTCCCTGGTCCTAGGTTGCCTGGAAGAGATTGCTGTTTAGCAATAAGGCCGCCTTTTGTACATTTGTTATTTTCTTTTTTTTTGTATGTGTATTTTATGAATACAATAAAGGGTTATGTTATGTTATGTGTTATGTTATGTCAACAAAACATAATTTCCTCTAGTTTTGCCACCTATGTTTTCACCCAAGAAATATTGGCCTGACGTTTTAAATGAAACCAGAAAATAATCATATGGCTATATAGTCTATTGCAATGCTGCGACATATATAAGTATATACAGAAGAACAGAAACAGTACACAAAGAAACAATTAATAAAATAGCATAATATAAGAATCTTACGTATTTTACAATTTGCGTTAGCTAACACCTTGACCTGCCTCACCTATCTAATTAGTGGGCAACGCTTGTCGATATTGGCCTATTGATCAAGCTATCAAGTCGATATGCATCGATGTTTAGAAGTTGTGAAATATCTATGTAAATATTGTATATTGTATTGCTGGAGTGAGTGGAGACACGGGACGAGGAAGACCTACGCGAACATATTTCGAACAAATCGAAAGTGTCCTCAAAAAAGGCCAGGTCAGAAGTACCCGCAATCGTCGAGCATGTATGAGGAATGTTATGAAAGTAGATGAAGCGAAAGAGATATGTAAGGACCGTAGCAAGTGGAAGGACGTAATCTCTGCCTACCCCGTGGGAAAAAGGCGTGAGTGTATGTATGTATGTAATTGTATATTTTAATTTAATAATTAATATTTAAATTGGAATATAGGAAAGATTCCTACACATAATTAATTCCAACATATATATTATTTAAACCAACTCAATTTAATGGGAATAAATCAATGTTTTATTCAAATTCATTTATTATTTGTAAAATTACTTAATTGGATCATGATTGAAAATCCTAAGGATGTCTATAAAATATAGGACAATTCCCACAGCCCATAACAGAGAAGCCGCAGAAGGGCGCAGAAGAGGATATACAGAAGAGATTGGCGCAGAAGTTGGCGCAGCTCAACGCCGCGCTGGCCGCGCTAGTGGCGGCCGCTGCAGGTAGAACTGACTGGATTTATTTAATGAATACATCAAATTAATAATATTCTAAATAAACTAGATTTATAAAATTACTAGCTTCTACCCGCGGCTTTGCCCGCGTGAAATTAGCTTTCATCAATCCTGGCCCCTTATGTCTAAGGTACCAAGATTCATGGTCTTATCTTCAATTCAAACCCTATTTCACCTCCACACTGGTAAAAATTTCAAAATGCTAGAACAAACGATTTTTTTTGTATCTTATACGACGTGATATTTGACGAACTTGCATACAACTTTCAACCCTTATTTCACCCCATGTCTGGTCGAAATTTCAAAAATGCTAAAACAAATGTTTAATGATTTCTTATCAAGTGCTAAAATATAAAGTTTCATGTATTATCTTTTAAAATTAAAAATCCCATATAAACTTTCAATCTCTATTTCAACCCCTTCATCCCTTTTTTCCGAAATAAAAAGTAGCCTCCGAATTCGCGTAAAACGGGGTAGCATAAGTCGGGGTATTACTGTATAGTTGTGGTTCGATTCCAAAACACGTGCCGATTGCTTAGATTTGAGTTCGTTAAATGCAAATGAGGAAAACTTTCACAGAGCAGGACGAGTCGCAGTACGCGGCGGCCGGGCAGGCAGCGCGCTCCGTGGGCAGCCTGCTGCCCGCCCTCCTCGCAGGTCAGTGCCTTGTTCCCACAGGACACTGAACATACCAATCCTCAATACACACCACGAAATATGTATATTTTGTTCTTTTACGGTTATAATTATATTTTTATCCACTGTAACACTTAATAATCTTATATATAAAAATGAATCGCAAAGTGTGTTGGTAAGCTCATAACTCAACAACGCCTAGACCAATTTGGCCAATTCTTTTTTAAAATGTTCGTTGAACTTCAAGGAGGGTTTTTACAATGAGGAAAATTCGAATAATTATCAAAAATACCCTAAAAACATACCTTTTATTTTCCCATGCAAACGTTTTCTAACTAAAACGTACAGTCGAATTGAGCTTTATTGTTATTGTATAAAGTTCATATTGCAAGCACTCACTGTTGTCTAAGCAATAAAAGTGTGTTCCTAACATCAAAGAGTCAATTTGCGCTTTATTACCGCTACATATAGTTGAAATTCAATCATATCTATCAAAACAGTCTGCGTGCGTGCGTTGGAGCACAGAATACATCGTTGGAGGATTTAATGTCACGTTCCAAAATTGAATAGCCACAAAATGTAATAGGTCATTTAGACTTTTTGTGCGATTTGGTTGGCTATGCGACATTATCTATAAAATAATTAGGAACAAAAAACTGCCACTGTACAAATCTTTTTGACAGGACGAAGTCTGTCGGGTCCGCTAGTATGATATAAGAAGGATATGATATGCATAAATAAAACAACCGAGTTTAATTAGCACGAGCGCCCAGAGCTGGCGTTCTGAAGCAACTGCCAGTACTCTTTGCAACTGACTTTATTTTCCCAGTAAACTCAGTGTGTATGTTTGTGTGCTACGGCGTAGCTACAGTTTCTTACCCACGTCCGTGAGCCACTATGAGTGCCCGCTGTAACCCAGCGCTGGGCAACTGACGTCCTGCACACGCTGAAACAACATGTATTATTACAAGCTTTTATATTAGCTTCACTTATAACTATCTAAGAAAATCTTGGAATCTTAATTTCACCCACTTCCCCGTCTCCGATTGAGCTGAAATTTTGCATGCACATGAAAGTCGGATGACGATGCATGGTTATATGTGTGACGTCATTCTAAATCCAACATGGCGGCATTACCATGATGACGGATCAATTATTTTTTAATGCACCCCTACAAAATGGGTATCAAATGAAAGGGCTTGCAAAGAACACCTCGATAAATAATGTGACGTCACTCTTAATCCAATATGACGGACTTTTCCAAGATGACGGACCAATTATTTATAATGCACCCCTACAATATGGGTATCAAATGAAAGGGTTTGCTAAGCTTGGTTTTTTACTCTGAAAATAAATTAAAAGTATTTTTTTTTAATCTAAGCTTTTATTAAATACGCTAAAAAGAACATAATAAACTTTTACATATAAACGCTTGTCGTTAAAAGTATTCTATGAGTACGCAACAAACTTATAATTTTACACCTACTATTTTTGTAGTGGTCCTATTCGACACTGTAATTACCACGCTAGTTAATTATATTTCTGTTTTTGTGTTATCGCACATTCAGCATCTCGTTTAATAGTGTATTATAATCTACCTACTGATTAAAATTGTTTACATTTGTAATATTTTTTTTTATTACATTTTATTCTATCAATCACTTTTGCGACTTGACGTAGTGAACGATTCAGCGTTCCTATTTGATTCAAAGTGTATTTTTGATAGTCAATTCTATACTGCTAGACAGCTGAGACTTGATAATTTTTATTACATAATTAGTTCAATTTATGAAATGATTGTATACAGTTCAAATAGATTCTGAACATTGTGATCGTGAGATGAAATTGAAAAGTTTATTCACGACTTTAAACAGTTTGCGGTATAATTATTATGCTTGAAATCATAGCGGAGTGTCGTTGACGCTGTGGTCTCTGGATTGGTCTGCGAATTGGATGATTATGATATTGATGGTATACCAATATGTTTTTTCGTTTTTCATATGTACTAGTGATGTGCCGGATATTCGTATCCGTGTCCGTATCCGTCACTTTTTGGCGGATCTTTTACGGATCTATTTAGTAGTCTGCTTTAAAGAATAATTCATATTCTGGAGGATGTTTTCTTTGTAAATGTTTTTTTAAGGAAGTGGAACCCCAGTTTCCAACTTACCTTCGAACCCGTTTTAAATTTTGTGCCGAAAGCTCCCGCGCCAAGCGATCCTGTGTTACTAAAAATGTCCTTGAAATTCCTAAGTGCAATTTCGTATTTTTTCAAAAATCCTTTTCCGTTCGTGCTGCCAAGCTGTGGAATAGTTTGCGCGCTTCCATTCGTGAGAGACCATCCCTTACATCTTTCAAATGTCTTCTGAAGAGTACTGTCTGTCTAATTAATTGTATTATATTATATAATTATTTTATATATGTGTATAATATATATACATGTGTGTATATATTTATTTATGTGTAAGTATGTATATGTATATATATGCTTAATGATGTGTACAATTGAATAGGTTTTAACAATTAATTACCCCTGCAATTTTAACGTCTTGCACCACTACTTGGGTTGGCTGGAAGAGATCGCTTTTAGAGATAAGTCCGCCTTTGTACACTATACATAACTATAATTTTCATTTTTTTATTGTAC